>JAMAHW010000091.1:0-179564 GCA_023627715.1 Periconia sp. R9002
CCGCCCCCGCCCCCCCCCCAAGATGGCAATTTGACTGCTTCTTGAATTTACGGACAATGAGTTTAGAACAAGATAGAATTGTGGATTATTGCACAGGATACTTAGAACTAGGTGATCATATTATGCAACCCATGGTCAACGTATTATTGGACTGTACTTTGACACTATTAAGAGCATAAATCATACTCAACTCCTGGTGTAGAATTGGCAAATGAATAGATCACATCTACCGCAGCAAGCACATTTCCAGTCCCATCTTATTTCGACTGAATTGACAGCGGATCTTAACATTTGACGTCCTTGGGAGTCCCCCATATATGAATCCGAACTCGAAAGCAAGTGGAAATCAACTTCTCCAAGTTTGTGTACTTTCTCTATGAAGTCCGGGGTACTTGCCACGACATTCATCCCGTATCTTTCCCATGGTTATCTCAGTCTGTAAGTAAAGGTGGAGCCTACAAAATAACTACCAAAGGAATAGGAACAATATTAGATATACAACCTTCTCTTCACTCACCTAGATAAGCTAATATTATCGAGGAGAAGCTCCAATTACTGCATTCGAGTTGTGGTCAATCGCTAGTGGCAGGTTTGTACGTAGGCGACATTGCGTACATTTCTTTTGGTCAGTTAGAGCATGTTTCTCTTGACTTAAGAGAGCTCTGAGTGAAGAAAAGGGTTTTGTTGGAAGATGAGTTTTTCCATTTCCGTTTTAATAGAGACTGAGGGGGTATATGGGGAGGGCAGTCTATGCATGGTACCTTTGTCAGGGTTGCTCTCGCACACATGACAGAGTTGGACACTAGGTCGTCAAATTTATCGTAGAACGCATACATCTGTAGAGACCTTTATGTACGACCGAATTTCGCGAGATATTCAACTATATGAGGAACTGACTAAAATGACTCCAATTCGTTTAACCTTTCGTGCATCTATTGTTCGTGTTGCCGCCAAAGTCATGACTTTAGTAACAATGGAGCAAACGGGGAGGCAGTGGGAAGGGCTAGATTCGGTATCTGACGGGGCACCGGGAGTGCTGGTCTTCTCACTCACGTGGTAGGCTGTACTATGCAATCGGCAAGGGATGTGGGCTACTTTGCAACCTTATCTTGATATTCCTGCTGCTGTGCGTTGATGTGTCCAGGGTGTTTACTGGGATAGTTATGATTATTGATAGGATCGGCACCTCGCACCTAGCTTATATGATTGTTATAAACGGGCATGGTGGGGTCATATGTATTCATCAAGCAAAGAGAGCATGGAGAAGCGAGAAGCAAGTTTTTGTCTGGGTTAGGGCAGGCCAGGATTTGTTACCGTCAAGGTGCAATACCGGACTCCATAGCCGTTGCTCCTGATTCTCCATTAGGGTTCGTGAGCGAATCGCCAGAGAACCGTTTCGGGAGGAAGAGAATCACAGCTGTTGACAGGAACATGGTGATAAGTCATGTTTGATTCGTTGTTGTGCTGGCCGTAAGCTGAATAATAATGCCCACCCTGTTCGTATGTGGACGTTTTACTAGATCAATGTAGGTAGGCGTGCACAGCCTCGAGTCTCGGACTATCGGTAACGTGCAGTGAGAAAAAAGCAGACGTCAGCACCCTAGAGCTAAGCCAGTGGCTCGTGATGCCCGGTTAGTTAGTGCCATGGGTGCCTCAATTCGGGGATATTTGCGAAGCGGGTTTGTGTCTTGTTTTTTTGCTCTGATGGCTAGACAATACTTTGAGATACGGGCAGAGTCAGAGGGAAGACTGCAGGCACGAGTTCATGACAAAGTCGGCGATGATGGTGAGGATGCAAACGAGATATGAAAGTCTTGTGTGCGGTGGACGTGGGTATATGTTTCGGGCAGCGAGCGGAGAGGAGAGGCACATGTTATGGTGTCTACCCAGGGTATGTAAAGACGGAAGGAGGCGTGGAACAGCAGCGGAAACGGTTGCGGGAACAGGTTTGAAACGAACGACTCGTGGACCAACAGGATTTGGCGGAGGGGGTTTCGGGCAGCTGGCGAAGGAGTGGCAAGTGGTGGGTAGGGGGGAAATTGTTATTGTCAAGTTAGCCATTACCATGGTTGGGGCGTCGTGTCTTGGTTGCTTTTGGAATGGAGACGAGCGGAGAGGGGTGGGGTGGCATGGAGGGGTCATCACACAGGCCAGGCTGTGCCGGAACAGGACACAGTACAAGACAGGAGCAGTAGCAGTGCGGCTGAGGCGAGACAGGCACCGAGGGTTTTTTTTTGTTTTTGTCGAGCGGAGCCAGGTTTGTCTGAAACGAAAACAGGAGACGGGAGAGGAGGAGACGAGGTCAAGCCACAGGATCATAGCGGAAGCCAAAGCAGTGGAGGGGAGTGGAGTGAGGACAGGACTGACGATGCATATAGGTAGGTAGAACCAGTTTGCCAACGAGCAGCCGGTTATTATTTGAAGGTAATTGAGTAGGAACATGGGAATTGATGATACAAAGGTACATGTAGTTGTTATTCTTGCTTCTGTCATCAACTGTTGGCTGTGTAGGTAGGTATGTACTTGGGTAACTATGTATGTATGTGTTGATGTATCCATATATACGTACGTATATGTCCATGTACAGCATCAGGCATTTCGTCATCATTAGTTTTTTGGACCCTTTTTTGTAGCCATTTCTGAGTTCAAGAAGGTGTGAGTATGTCATTATTAACTGATGAAAAGGAATCAAGGACTGATGGAGAGATTGACAGAGGGTGAGCGTCCGGGAGGGTGCGGTGCCTTGTGGTGCCTGCGGTGCATTATCGGTAGCGGGGCTAGGGCACTCGCGGCCTAGCGCCCTCCCAACCTGATGTGTGTGGGTGGACCGTGTCCGAGTTCTGGCTCCATCCACGCTTCAACATACCTTACTCACCTTCGCTTCGTCTTCATCTTTCTTCTTTCTCTCCTTCTCCCTCCACCACAACCCACCCGCCCGTCTCTCCCCCAGGGCGCCCTCTCCACCCACTCCCCCCTCCACATTACCATGCACAAGATATCGAATTTTACCGGTTCCGCCCGTCACGGATGGGAGAAGATGACTCCCTCTGCCGGCTTTCCCTTCTCTAGATCCAACCATGACATGCCCGTACCCGCCCCCCTCAAGCGTCCCTCCACCGCCACCACCGCACCGCCCGTTATTCCCCCTGGCACCCAGGTCAACCTTTCCTTCAATGTGCCCTTTGCCTCAAGTCTCGCAGGCCCGGACGTCGACGACATCATGTATGCCAGCCCTGGCGCCAAGGCACGATGGAGCCATCCGGATGGCACCGCTGAGGGCACTCCCATCCACAAGCTGCCTGTCCACGTTCAGAACGTTGAAAACTTACGCGCCCTATGTCGAGAGGTGACGGAGCAGACCGAAGGACGCGTCGCTGCCACCGTCGTATCCGCAGAGTCCAAGCCTCTGCCCGGCCTGCAGCGGGGGCCCTTGCGCGCCCTTGTCACCAATGTCTGCCTCTCTGGCGAGCTGGAGCTGGTGAATTCTATGAGGTGCAAGATCCTCAACTCGACCCCCATCTCATTGGTACGCTCCAATCGTGGTCTTCTCTGTAACGTCTGAATAATGGCTAACCAAACCAGCGCTCATCATTTGTGGACGTTGATTCCGACCTCATCATCGATCGTGAATCTCAACATATCAAGGGCCTTGTACTCAATCAGCTGGACCTCATTGCCAAAACTACAAAGGCTGACATCTTCGTCTTGACGCCCAAGCAGCCCGACATCGAGTCGGCAAGCTTCAATGGCAACCTCGAGACCGGCTTGGACTCGCGCCTCCGCTGTGCGATCTACGGTGATATGGAGACGATGGAGCACGCAAAGACTCGCGTGCTCATCATGATTGACCAGATCGTAAGTTTTGTTGCCCCACATTTTGAGTTTCGACTAGCGCACACAAGCTAACCTGATGTCGTCACAGCTTAAACGTCAGGTGGATTCGATGAAGCTGGAGCTGACGATGCATACGCTCATTTGCGGCCGAGGTCGCAAGAATATCAAGGTGATTGAATCAGCCACCGGCACGGCCATCTATTTCCCTCCGCCCTTTCCGCGCCTGTTCGGCTATACCCCACCCGGCGCGCAGCGACGACCTGATGACACGGTCTTCATTACGGGAGAGAGCATGGAAAGCATCTTACGCGCCAAACAGCGCCTTCATGACCTCGTCATGAACACCAAGGTCTTTGTCAAACCTGTTATGGTGACGGACACCAAACTGGATGCCATCCTCTTGGAGCGCCTCGACAAGGTCCGCAAGATCATAGAGAACAACGGTTCCTACATTTTGCTTCCTCCCTTAGGAATGCAGCGTGGTGTTGTTCGAGTTCAGGGCACGGACGTCTTGCACGTTGAGCGGACCGTGCGCGACTTAATGGCTCTCGTAAGTTGCTCAGACCACTTTGCCATGTGAGGATGAATCTGTGCTCACCCAAAAGCAGGCTGGCCAATTTTACAGCGCCTCATGGTTCATTACCCACCCAGATCCTACCCAGCGTCCACCTACTCAGGCTGATGTGCGTGCCATGCTGTCGGATATCTGCATCAACTCGGGCGCAGAGATTAGCTTCGAGAAGTACAATTTTCACATCTACGGTTCCGATGATGCCGTCAAGGCTGCCATGATGGTTATTCACAACATTCCTTTTGTGAAGAAATCCCAGTATAACATGAGCGTCAAGATTGAGCTCGCCAATGAACACAAGGAGTTTGTCAGCGGCAAGAAGAACGGCAAGATCAACAAGATCATGAACCACAGCAGCGTGCAAATTGTTTTCGATGGTTTCAACGAGTACAACTTTTACATTGTTGTCCGAGGTGCCCAGTACGAAGCTACCAAGAATGGACTCGACCTCGTCGAGCAAGAAATGCCTGCTGCCATCTCGTTTCACGTCCCGGATCAGTATCATAAGCGCATCATTGGCATTGGAGGTCAGCACATCCAGCGTATCATGAAGAAATACTCCGTCTTTGTTAAATTCTCTAATGCCATGGACCGGGGAGGATTTGGCAAGGAAGAGGACGACATCAAAGTTGACAACGTCATCTGCCGCACACCCGCCCGCAACGCCCAGAACCTGGATCTGGTCAAGCAGGAGATCATGGATATGGTGGAGAAGGCGGATGCCGAGTTTGTTTCTGAGACGATCAACATCAACCGTCTTTACCATCGCGAGCTTATCGCCCGCTTGGACAAGATCGATGAGCTGGAGAAGAAGTTCAACTGCAAGATTACCTTCCCCAGCACTGAGGAAGCCAGCGATACCGTCACTGTCTCGGGCCCTGAGTATCAGGTACCTTTGGCGGTCGATGAATTTTTGGGTATGGTTCCGGAAGCCCACGATCTCTCCTTCCCCGTCTCTGCTGAGCTTGGGGAGCACATGCGTTCACCCGAGTTCAAGGCCGACATCCTCGACAAGTTGAGGGATCAACACGTCGTCGAAGCTCACCTGAAGGAGTCTCAGAAGGAAACCATCGACGGCAAAGAGACGCAGATTGAGACTCTCCACCTTTCCTTCACCAGAAACAACGCAGGTGGCCTCAAAGATGCTTTGGACTTCCTGATCAACCATCTCGTCATGCATGGTTTGGACACGAGCACCATCCGCGGCGCTCTTCCTCGCCCCAAGTCGGACTCTTTCGAAGACTCGCTTCCTTTCTTCGAGTCCAAACTGCTCCAACGTGCCGAGCCGCCGGTTGATAACACCGATTCCCCAACTCGATCCCACTTTGGCGGGGAAGAAGAACGCCCTGGCATGCTGGATCGCCTCCGTAAGCCCGGCAGCATGTCTTCCTTCACCTCGCTCTTCAACTCGCGCAGAAACGGTACCAACTCCCCCGGGTCGTTGTTCAAGCATGCGTCGAGCAATGCTTCGAAGGCGTCCCTCGCCAGCCTGGAGTCTCAGGGAAGCGGCTACCGCAACCCCTGGAACGACAGTGGCATCAATCTCGCAGACGATGAGCACCACACCAGTGGTTGGCCCATGCCAACCCCGCGATTCGAAAGCAAGTTTCCTTTCGGTTCTTCTTCAGCGGCGCCTGGAGACGTAACTCCTAGGTATGACCCGCGGGCCTCTGTTGACAGCGGACGCCCCTCTACTTCCCATTCTGCATCTGGATACCCGGGCCCTATTGGCCCTCCTCGTTAACGATACACCATTTCCAATCTTGTACCGGTCTTTATGACGACACAATACCCTAGCACCGGTCTTTGTTATGCGACGAATATCAACCAAAAGAATTATACCCCATGCGGCGAATTACAAAAGCCTTCGGTTGGTCGATTTGAGTTCTCTCATCGTTTCTGTTTGGGTTCTATTCCTTGTTATCTTTACGTGTCTTTTTGGTTTTCCTTGGGCTTGTGTATTTTTTGCTGGCGTTGTTTTGCTTTTGCGGACGTGAGATGATTCCCCTGGCGCAAAAGAAGAAATATACCAATTTGCTGCTGTTTTGTGTTTTGTAGTTTCTGTTTTATGCTCTGCTGCTTTCGAATTGTTTGTGGGCGTTGGCACGCGGTGATAGTCGTGGTCCGTGGTGAGACGGATATGGGTGGACGGCGATCAAGGAGTACAAGAACGGTCAAGACAGGATACCCAGCAAGACGTCTGGACATTCGACCATCAACACTCGTTTCCTCTCCCCTCATTCTTACTTGGATGCGCTGCTGAAAAACTGCCGCAAACAAGAAAACTTTACGAGCGTTCTGCTGCGTTGGAAACCAGGCAGACCAATGTTGACCCAATGTCACTCCTTATCTGGTTGTTGGTTGGAAATATGGATCAATATACACGATAGATTTATACCCAAGCTATATCCTGTCCCTTGGGAACACAGCAAAGCATTGTTATGCCATCTATTCAGCATGCTTGATACTTCCATGCACGCGTTATGCCCCATGTAAGCCAGATGTTCATGTGACTTGAAATGTCGTAAGAGAAACATGCCGAAATGCCCGGGTAGAGTAAAGCGTCCTCGAATGATTACAGACATATGATCCAATCGGCGTATTTCTTTCCTTTTTTTCTATCTGCTGTTTGACATGCTCCTTCCTTTATTTTTATTTACGACTACGTTGTAATTGCTACTATATGCGACTCTTTCGAGTAGAGGACAGCGGAGGAGAGCTGTTGGACAATGGATTTGACGAGTACATAAGTTTAGTGTGGCTCCGCTAACTCCGCATGTGGGTGGAATGTGGGATGCGGGATAGCACGTGCATAAGTAAGCTATGCACTTAGTACTTACCACACTGTGACGTCGGCAAACGGTTTAGTTCTAGTAAGAGAAGAGAAGGTTGAGCCGACACACGGATTGCGACATTCCCCAGTCAACATTTCCACCGCAACAAAAGCGTCTCACCCACGGCCAATCTCTCCCGTCGCTCTATATTTTCCCATTACCTTCTTGATTCCAATCTAAGAGACACTGAACCAGCAAACATGGCATCCAAACGGGTGCTTCGACTCGTTCCTCGCGTCCTCTCTTCCGCTCCTGCCGCACAAAATTCGCCATGGAGACAATGTTGCTCCAGGACGCAGGCTGCATCAGCAGCTCCTTGTACAAATGTATTTGCAAGGCCAGCTTTCAGCGCATTGCAGCAGACCCGGTGGCATTCCGCATTCCCGTCCGAGAAAAGCAAAGTTTGGGAATTTGAAGATGTATGTGCACTCGCGCCTCATTCTCCCTCATTGCTGGCATACAATTGATTCCTGTTGTTACCCTCTCTCTCGATTTTGGTCTAACAATCTCAATTAGATCATCTCCATCCTCGAAGACCCCGCCAACTCGACTCTCCTTATTGACGTGCGCGAACCCCACGAATTCGCAGCCAACTCCATCCCCACAGCGCTCAACATCCCCGTGACGACGCAGCCAGACGCGCTGCTGCTATCTGAAGAGGACTTCCTGGATCGCTTTGGCTGGGCGAAGCCGCCGCGGGATAAAGAGGTCGTCTTCTTCTGCAAGGCGGGCGTAAGGAGCAGCGCCGCGGCGCAGTTGGCGAAACAAGCGGGGTAAGTTGTAGCCTTCCTCTTTGTAGCTTCCGGGAGGATAGGTTTGGGCCGTGATGGTCTGCGTCTTTCCAAGGAAGCTATTGTGAGGGGAGTATGGAATTAGAGGTGTGAGAAAAAAAAATATACAGGGTACAGGGATGGGAGAATACGACGATGACAAGCGAAGAGTACAAACGTTACACCTAAACACAAAGCTGACCATTGAACCCTCCATACTCCAGATACCGAAATGTAGGCGAGTACCGCGGCTCATGGTTGGATTGGGAGAAGAGAGGCGGTCCCAGCACACACAACCCACCTGCCCCCGGCGGAACCGGCGAGCCCAAAACTCCGGAGGTTTTTGAGTAAGTCTCTCGCTGTCTTGTATTCCTATGTGTGGATATATACTGACGATCACATAGGCATGAAATTGAATCTATTAGCGATATCGATCCCAAGCTCGGCAAGAGACCGGCAGCGCAGAGTAGTAAGTCGACTAAGGAGTTTGAGCTGTAGATTTGGAGATTGGGGCTGCGTGAACATGGATGGCGAAGAGGGGTCAGGCCTCACCACTGGATCAATCGTTGATTTCTCGGCGTCGATACCAAGAGTCACTCCGTCTGTATACATATCAAGGTATATGAACGCCACGGTGCATACATACCTAAGTATATACACACACCTATACATGCATTCGTATAAGATAGATATATTATTGCTTACGCAGTAAGTAATACTAAAATCATATAGCTACTTATTTTTACGTAGGTTTAGTTAAAACCTAGGCGGTAGGCTATAGTTCCGAGGTATTGGTGCGTGATACTGCATTTGGATAGCGGGTGAAGGAGGGGCCGGTGGTAGTTGCGCTGGCTCTTTCTGTGGCAGTGGTTAGCAGATGAGTCGTGAACGTATAGCGCTCATAGCATACCTGCTTCGACTTTGACAGAAAGCCATACAGTGATTGTTGCTTCATCAATGTGGGTGGTGGAGCCTTTCCAAAGCCGTGTTCGGTGTTGATCTGACTACCTTCCGTGCCACTGTTCTTCAGCGTGGTCCCCGTAGGTGTAGGTGCGAGCGGAAAAGAGCTCGGCGGGCTACCAGCGGATGTAGGTGCAAATGAAGATGAATTGGGTAGGCTTCCAGGGAGAAAGAACCTGTCCAGTGGCTGCTGTCTCAGCTTCTTCGGCTGGGTACCAGCGAGTGAAGATGCGGACGTTGGTGAAGATGCAGACGTTGGTGAAGATGCAGACGTTGGTGAAGATGCAGACGTTGGTGGCACTTTTCTCTTTCCCGCCATTGTTACCGGAAAGATGCTTGAGAATCGATAGATAATGAACTGATAATTGCGAGTGCGTGGGTTGCCGTGAGCCGGTAGTAAAGAGTGTGATAAGGACGGACGAGAAGAGGTCAGAAGAAAAGAGAGGAAAGAGAGGAAAAGAAGGAGAGACATCTTGTCCATATTAGGAAAGCTGCGTTAAATCAGGAAGTCATGTTGAGCATGGGTGTGCTGCACACCTTGGATTAGGACATGTCCTTGGTACTGTGAGAGAGGTACTGTAACAGAGGTGCCGTGTTAGCATTAAATGAGATGGATAAAAGCAATAAACTCCAAGGACAAGGACCTAATACCTGCGACATGAAGCAATTATTCCCACTTATTTTTACCTTTTTAATGTTAATGATCCGTCTGACCAGGCATAGCGGCGAAATACACCCTCTCCTCGAAATCAGTCAATCATCAATTGACATGTCACGTGACTACACTCCTACCCTGTACGCTCTTTTTCCGCACACTTTTTACAAACAACTTTTTAACTACTTTTTTACACTAGGCCTAGGCACCCTAGGTAGTTATTACTATTAAGAGTGCCTAATACTTACTTATAATCATCAATTCATTCGAACCACCTTCCACCCATTTGAACCGTCGCAATTTCCCCCCCCTTCCCCCGCCCCCCATGAATATCTTCGCACCCCTCTATCCCGCTCTATCAGACCGTAAACCCCTTCCCGCCTACTACACCCCCCTCTGCTTCCTCCTCTCCACAGCACCTTTCCTAACCAAAAACAAACACATCACCACCATCACCACATTCCCCATCCTCCTTTTCCTCTGCATCCGCTGGCCGTGCTTCACCACCGGCGACCCCTCCTCAGACTACTACAACAACAGCCACTTCATCGCCCTCCCGCTGTGGTATCTAGACTTTGTATTACTCACACCGAGAGACGGTAAAGACGCACCTGCATTCATCGGCCGCCAAACCACAGATCAAGAGCGTAAGGATGAAAGGCGTAGTATCCCCCCCGCTCAACAAGCCCAGCGCTGGAACGACCTCTCCACCTTCCCACAACGAGCAAAATGGGCATTCCGCCTCATGCTGCCCGCGCACAGGGGAATCGGCTGGAACTGGCAGGTCAAAAGCGTCCCCGCGGATCTGTACGTGAAGCTCCCACGGCGGCAGTATGTAGGGTCGCAGATGTGGTGGGTGGTGTTGCACTACGTGCAATCCGTGGGTGCATTGGTTGGTTTGGGTGTAGCATGTGGCTTGCGAGGGCGGGTCAGATCGGATGAGGTATTCAAGGTAGCTGTTGTCAACGCCGTCGTGGGATGGTTGGGTGCGATGTGGGTCTGGGATAGGCTGAACTGTGCGTACGAACTTGCGGCTGCGTTGGGGGTGGCGATGGGAGTATCGGAAACGTGGGAATGGCCGCCTCTTATGGGGTCGTTGGGAGATGCTTGGTGCGTGAGGCAGATGTGGAGGTGCGTTACTGCAAAACCTACTTAACGTATAGATGCTTAGAGGGGAGAAGAAGAAAATGCTTACTTATATATGGATAGTGCAACGTATCATCAGGCATGTCGCAGGGTGAGTAGACTCTCCTCCGGGCCCCCAAAAAAAACCTAACTGCATCCCCAATAATCAGCCGTACTGAAAAAAGAAAACATTGTAGCTCCTATCCCAACCCTCCCAACGTCTCGCTCGCTTTCTCCGTCTCCGGAAAGGCGGTCTAGCGTCCAGCTACACCCAACTCTTCCTCTCGTTTGGGATAAGCTGTCTCTTCCACCAAGCCCAGATGTTCAACGTAACGCGTCGTGACATGGGCGAGTTGGCCTTTTTCATGTCGCAGCCTCTGGCCATTGTAGCGGAGGATGTGGTGATTTGGGCGTGGAAGAAAGCTGGCCTCTCTGGAAGGAATGTGAAGTTTGAGAAGGTGGTCGGGTATAGCTGGACGTTCGTCTGGTTTTCGTTTAGTCTGCATTTGTACGTGCATGGACTTGTGCAGGCGCGTGTGATGAAGGATTGGGTGTTTGGATATAAACCTCTGGAAATTGGTGCTGATGTTGGCCAGCGGCTTTATGGGTGGTTGCAAGCGTAGGCCTGACCTGAATTGAGTTGACAATGGGGTACAAATAAGGAGCAATGTCACACACTCTGTTTCTACTTCACGTACAAAGTCTTGAATCTATGATCGACAATGACTTCCTTTACATGCAAACCATGCTTTTGGGGCATCTGAAAATGTGAGAGATGAAAACGCATTTTACTAGACAGCAACATATTTTCCATATGACGATATGATACGTATATATAACACTATGAAAAGTAGCGTGGAGTAGTATGCCAACCCAACTAAAAGTCTAAATGCGTAGCAGCATGACTACAAGGAAATATGTCATCGATGTTGATGTTCAGGGGTATATCTAAGCGCGAGAAAAGCATTTAACAAGGAAAAGAGTATTTTGTAATATGTACACGTAGGAACCGAGACTCCCATTTACGTAGAACCATCTTCTTCGCTTTGACGCTGAACATCCAAGCTTCGTAATCGTTTGGCAAGCAGCCCAGCCCCGGGAGACGTCGTACCACTAAAAGCATCTACGTTGCGCTTCTCAAAAGCCGTAGCGCTGTTACCCTCGGTAACATGTGGGCTTTCAAAATTCAAAGACGTGAGTGAATTGCTCGTTGCACGCGGTAGGAACGGACTTTGCTCGTCCAGGTCCATTGCACGAGATAGAGGGCGCGGAGGTGTGATGGGTGTGCGTGACAGATTGAAAGGGATGGGCGCAATCGCATTAAGGGGCGCATGGAAGCTGCCGGTGTGGGACGGCCCGCCTGTGAATTCAACGGCTGGCGGGGGAAACGGCAAGTGATGACTCGGGACCAGGCCGTCTAACTGATCGTAAGTCCTTTGGTGAGCTAGTGAGATCCCCGCGCTGCGACGTCGCATAGCCTTTTCGGCTGTAAGCTGTGCCGCTGTGGATGAAGGGGCTTGTGAGGCGAGTGAATCACGTGTAGCCTTGTAGGTGCTATAGCGCGGCTCTGGCAGTTGGACTTCATTTCGCAGTTTCTCCTTCCCATCCGGTACTCTGTTGGCGAAAACAACCCGTATACATTTGTACAAGTAATACCTACCTTTTGAGGGGCAACATATGTTCAGATGTATCAGGTATCGTAATATGGGTCGATCATTTGGATCGTCGGAGTTGCTGAGGGCAGCTTCTGGACGATCTGTGCCCAGATTTGTGCGAGATGACAGAGGCATATCAATGATAGGTCCTGCCGAATAACTGCGCTGCCGAACGAAAGTCTTCTGGCCTGGTTCCATGTCGGAGAGATCATAAGGAACAAGAAACAATTTAACAGCAGTTTTGTTGGGATTCTTGATGACAATCTGCAACTGGCCTACTTGTGGGATGCGATAGCTTCCACCGGGCGGTGCTTTTGGTGACGTTGATCTCCTTTTCTTCTTTTCTCGCCGTCGAATGTCCTCTTTAGTCCGCGATTGTGATCCCAACTCTTCCACATCAGCTCGGGAGCTGCTGTCTTCTGTGCCAGCGTTGGATGTCGTTTGACGCCTCTTTCGCCTGCTAGACTCTTTATTTTCATCTGGAGGCGATAACGAATTCTCGAGATCTACAAGTCCTACGTATGGACTGGGTGAGTCATCGGATATGCGTCCGTTTCCGGTATTGTAGCTGTAGAAGACGGCGGGAAAGGGAATAGCTATATGAGGAGGGCATTTTAGATTGGAATTGCATTGTCCTTTTCCTAGGACGCCTATTTTGGCGATAAAGTTCAACGGCCGTGAAGGAGTTGTAGACATTCTGCCTCGCAATATCGATTCTTCGTATGAACCAACCATGGGAGCGTGGTGCAGGGGCGAAGCGTCGGAGGAAATGGAAGGTTTACGCGAAGCAGGAAAAGGGGTTTGCGGACTTGAATGCGCTGAAAACGGCTGGAAGGATGTGATGGACCGTCTTGGTTGATGGGCCTGTGAGGGGATCGCCATGCCCCTCCGGGTATGTCCGTTGGCCGTGGTGCTAGAAGCGGACCTCGCCATGTTGGTGGGTTTGTAGGCAGAAAAGGAATTAGGCGAAAATGTGTGGCGTCTGTTGTTTTTGTCTGAGCTGGGTGACGTTTGTCGGGAACCAGGTCTAGAGGAGAAATCGAGGTCTGTGTTGTTCGATTGTTGCACCAGTGGACTTGTAGGAGGCATGAATGCAAATGAGGTGAAGGATGATTGCGAGATGGCTCTAGCACGCGTACCAGGCTGGAAGTCGTAATTTTGCGGTTCCGGGAAGGGCAAAGTCGTCTCTGACCTGCTTAAAGGTCGCGCTGCGGCCGGGAAGGATTGATTCCATGGTACCACGGGGGAGGTAGCTAAAGGCGTCTCTAATGTGGAACTTTCTTCACGACAAGTACGTTCTTTCTTTTCTCTAAAATCTCCTGAATGCAAGGCGGACCTCGGGCGCTCAATCTCTAGACCTGCAGCAGCATGATCCCGGAGAGAATCAGGGGATGAAGCCTGAGGAGACTTGATATGGATGGGAGATCGAACTGGTGTCTGCGGGCGATCTCGAGAGGCTGGCCTGGAGTTTTGATGACTTTGACGATTCGCATTCTGGTATTGATCAGTATTTTGTGTCATGGAAAACTCTTCAAGACAACTGTGCACATGATATGATGTATGCTGGCAGGCACTCACATGCTGCCATGTCGGGGTGTTTGCCCTCTTCAGTTGCTGAATTAAATCGGCTCGGTCGAGCATCGGAGATTTACGGTCAAGATATGAATTCACAGTGTCCATGGAGTGGTTGAGGGTGGGCTCGACGTCACTTTTGACAGGTACATGGTCGGCACTTTGCAAGTTCCAAGCTCTTCGCGACTCTCTGGAAGGCGAGTGTCGGGACACTTGCCGCTTGGGCGGACTTTCGGAAGGATCATGAAATATGGGCATGACGAAGAGAAGTGGATGTGGCAGACAGCATGAGCAAGAGAATAAACACGGATCAGAGATGAGGAGAGAAGAGAGGTCGAGAGCAGTGGCGGGTTAGAAACAGCGGTGGTACAACAAGTAAGGTGAGTAAGGTGGTAGTGGTCAGGTAATCATGGATAAAGGTTGCAGGTCGGACCAGCAAGCACAATAGCGGGGAGCGCTGGCCGAACACTTGGATCAGGCGGTGGCAGGAGCGAAAGTGGTTTGAGTGGTGTGGTATCGAGTAAGTAGGCAAGTCACTGCAAAAGCAAAGGACGGTGTGACTGTGCTGGCTCCACTCAGATGACGACTGGCTGGCTGGCTGAAGTGTTGGTTGGACGGGTGGCAGCGGCGGCGAGTGCGAAGAAGAGGAGCGAGGCAGTTTCAGAAGGAGACGGTAGGTCTGGATGGATGGAAAGACGCGGAGAGGAAAGCGGAAAGCGGAGGGCGATGACGAGATAACACAAAGACAAGACGAGACGAGACGAGACGAAACGAGACGACAATCAATCAGTCAGTAAGTAGGTAACCAGTGAAGCAGGCGAGACAGGTGCTAATAATAAAATACAAGGCGATTCAAACCAATCGCTACGCTGACGCATTCAGGCCGACCCCTCCCGCGCCATGCAATGTGATGCTGTCCAAAGTGGAAGAGAGAGAATTGCTGCCAGGTCACACGACGAGAAACAATAGATTGGCGTGGCGGCGGGATTTCTGGCCGATTTCTTTTTTGTGCATGGGAGCCGGATGATGATGATGATGACAATGATGCATGAGGAGTTTGTTTCTGTCTTGCATAGGTAGGGTGATAAACTCCCTCAATGACTGGCGCCACTAGCCCTAGACACTACTTACCCACCCGATGAGCACAGACCAGCCCTTCTGCCAAGCACAAGTCGACTGGTTACGAGAGTTGCCTTTTTTTTTCTGCCTCCACACATCCCTTCGTTAACTTTCAGTCGGCACCAATGGCTCCCAAACGCCCCCATGAAGATGCCTCGAGCAAATCTGTGAAGAAGCAGCGCAAAGGCTTCCAAGTTGGCCCCGCAAATTTGCCTGACGGCATTCACAAGCGCAAAGGTGCGTTGCAGTCTTCTCTTCGTGAGCGACGATTGCATGAACATACTGACAATTATGCAGTACAAAAGATCAAGAAAGACCTCATTCACAAGGCAAAACTCAAGAAGGAATTTGCAAAGTTGAAAGCCAAGGAAGCCAAGGAAGAAACCACTCCACAGAAATCAGTCTACGATCGCGAATCCCATGACGAAGCTCAAAATGCCGACGAGAAACCCACAGAGGAGCCCGCCCCCGAGCCAAGTTTAGAGCCGCATCCGGATCGTATACAAATGCTAGAGGGTGGAAATGCTTCCTCCGACAATGAGCCCGAGTCTACATCGCAATGGGAGCGGAGGAAACGGCGGCCGCGACCACAGCCTTTTAAGAAAGAGACAGAGCTTGGACAGAGGAAGAAAATCGAGGCTGAGGACCGACAGAAAGCCCGCGAGGAAGCGGAGAAGGAGCGTGCTAGGAAGATAGCAGAGAGGGAACGTTTTCGGAAGACAATGGCTAAGGCACGAGGCTCCGGCCCGGGACAGAGGAAGCTGGGCCGCGAGAGCACCGTGTTGCTGGAAAAGGCGAAGCGGCTGATGGGGAAGACGTGAAGCTGGCACCGGTACAACTCCGAAAGCGAGTCAAAGATCGCCGTATAGGGTTGAGAAAACCACCCCGGAATCCCGGCAGTTATAGCCCCGCTGAGTCCTCCACGGACGCTATCTTTTCACAAGATGGAGCTCACATCCCACTCGTCTCCGCCATGCACTACTTCCGGACACCATGCATGAACTGACAAGAAAGTCTAAAGAGACGGTGGCCTTGCCCTGAAGCATCATGACTAACTAAGTGCCAACAGACAACCGGTATCTACACTATTAGAGTAGCACAACCGAGTGTAGTGGTCATACTAAACTAGAGTTTTAATCCAAAAGATTAATTCCTTGATGTATAGCATCGAACAAAAGAGACGCATTTCGTTGGCCTATGTATATTTTTCGATACTTAAAGATCCGGTTGAGTTACTGTAACCATCCGTCATGTAAATGAAAAGAACAAGATCGTCATGACAGTAGACTTATGACTCGCGGTATCCACATACATGTACAATCAGATCAATAGTCGTTAAAATATCCAAGTTGTGCACGTGCACGCGTGTACACATGGCTGTCATGTGAATAGACTTGATCTGTGAATCACATCCCTACATTCATTACCTTCTCCACCTACCCCGAAATCCTAAGATGATTTATTACGTGCAATCAAAACGTCGATCTCGAACTGAATCATGGACCCCCTCCGTTTACATGTCACCCCTCTGCATAAATCTTCATAGGGTGCTAGATGGGTTTTGAGGAGGCTCTTCTAGGTAGACTTCCGTCTTTATTTTCAATGGGTAGAGAAGGAAACGTGGGAAGAGAAAAAATGTATGAGAAGATCCGGAAAGGGGTCGAAAGGAGGGGTAAGAGAACAATAGGTTGTGCATACACATTGCACAGTACCTAGCACTGAGCAAAGGTGGAGAGGATGAAAGAGCAGAAAACTTTTGATATCGCAGCTGTCGACGTACGGTGCCGCATGCATCTCTATATACCAAAAAGAAAGAAAAATGAAACCAAGATAGAAAACCAAGAAAACCAAAAAGCCAACTCGACACTTCAAGCCCCCTTCAACCCATCCAACCTCTCCTTCAAAACATCCCACCCACCACTCCCCTCCCACGCCTCCTTCCCCTTCCCCAACACACTCCTCACCGCACTTCTCCCCTTAAACTTCCAATCCTTAGCCACGACCTCGCCCGACCCAGCAGCCAGGCCCTCGGTCCGCTCGCGCGGTCCCAGCGACTCATACGCATCCACCAAATCGACCGTCTGCTGCACCACGGCATCCCACTCCTTCTCGCTCGCCGATTCCCAGTTGGGCTGCGAAGTCACGGCGCGCCATGCTTTCTCGTGGCACTCGAGCGCCGACGAGGGGCGCGCCGTGTGCGTGTAGTAGAGGGCGAGGGTGAGCCAGAGCGAGGGGGAGAAGGTGATGAGGGGTTTGATGTGGGTTTCTAGGAGGGTGGTGAGGAGGCGGGGGAGGCCTGGCGCGGTTGGGTTTTGTTCTTCTTCGGAGGAGGATTGGGTCTCGATGACGTGGCGGACGAGGAGACGGATCGCGTCGGGGTCGATGCATTTCTCGCCGTCGGTTTTGCCGCGCATCTCGCAGATGCGGCGTTGCGCGCTGATGATGTCCATGTACGAGGGGGGTTCGGTGGATGCGGCGACGGCGAGGACGTTGGACCAGATGCGGTAGTTGTCGTGCTTGAGGGCCGCAGCGCGCTTGAATGCTTTGAGGGCATCGGTACGGGGATGGCTGGTCAGTTTTTGCGAAGCAGAAGGGGCGTCTTCGTCTTCGTCGTCGCCTTTTTGCGATGCGGTTGGTGGTGCTTTGGGACGCAGGTGGAGCAGTGCGGCGGCGAGATTGCTCCAGGCTTCTGCATCTTCGTCGTCGAGTTGCACGCATCGGGAGAAAGCTTCGACGGCATCTTTGAAGCGTTGGAGCTCGAGGTATGCACAGCCTAGGGCGAAGCGGGCGGGTTGGTTGAGCGGGTTCATTTGCAGTGACAATGTGTAAGCTTCTGCTGCTTTGGCGTAGTCGTGCTCGACGAAGTATCGTTGGCCGAGAGAGCGTTGAGCGCGTGCGTACCGTTGCCCGGACACTTCCCATGCCTTCTGGTACATAGTCATGTCTCTGTCGATGTCCCCTAGGATGCAGTATAATCGAGGGGCTTCTGCCGGCGGCGGGTCTCTCGCGGGGCCTTCCCATTTTTCGGTATCAAGGTCCACAGCTTCATCGTTGCCGTTGGTGGAATGGAAGAGTTGGCGTCGTACGATCCTCTTGGCCTTGTCTTCTTTCTCGGTAGCTGCCCAGCACAATGCTGCCTCAGCCCACATCTCGAGTCTCTCGTAGATTTCGAGGGCAGACCGAAGGCCACCGACACTGACCCAGCGAGCTGCTAGCTCGGACTCGAGCTCCCATCGAGATGGCGATGAAAGAGCAAAGACGTACTGCAGGCGTTCGTTTACGGGTGCAGACTCGCCGTCTTTGGCTTTGGGTAAGAAGGACGTGGCATCCTCGCCGACGGATGCCGAATCCCCTCCAGATGTCTCTGCAATCACCTGGTCAACCAGGGCCTGCAATTGCAAAAGACCACGTTCCAGTGTACGTGACTTGTATCCTTCAATACGGCTCCGCACAAGTAAAGCTTGCGTATAGACTTGCCAGTTGGAACTTCCGCCTTCCAATACACGAGTAGCATAGGGAAGGGTCTCTTCACGAGTAATACCATCGGCAGGGTTCGTATTAGTGATTGAGGATGCCAATGAGAGCAAAATCACTGAATCAAGCGGGTCCAACAACGGTTGATTGGCTGGGTCTAAAGAAGCCAGGCTTTCTGGTAGGGACGATGCTGTTCCGGGTTCTTTTGATCCCTCCGGTGTAAAGCTGATGGATTCAAGAAGTGTGTCATCGTTCAGGTCCAGATTTTCCGGCTTGGCTGTTGCAGTGGATGGGTTTCCTCCTACATCTGTACCAGCGCTTCGAGCAAGGATCAACAATTGGCTCGTATCCTTTTGCTGAAATTTCGTTCTCTTGCCCATCAAACCTGTAAGAACAAACTCAAACTGCCTCTCGGTGGTCGCTTGATCAAGATCAGCTTTAGCTTTCTTGTCTAAACCATGGTGTGTATGGATCGCTGCCTGCTCGAGTAAAAAGTGCACGTATAAATCTTTTATCCTCTTCTCCTTATCAAGATTTAGGATTATCCGCTCCAACGCTTCCAAATCCTCATATATCGCTTTTTGCAAAGAGGGGGCAGGCTCTGACAACAATCGCTGGTGAACAAAATTTGCTCTCAGTCTAGTCCAAACCGAAGACTCAATATTCTTTTGAATAGAGGGGCAAACTAGAATGCTCTCGGCGAGACACAAGAGCTCCGGATTAGGCGTCAGTTTATATGCAGCAACTCCGTCTGTGCCAAACGATGCCACAAGGTCTGTTCGTAGTTTTTTCAAGGCTGCTGAATCCGAAACAACCTCTGTAGGGAGCAAGACATTCTCGGACTTGAAGGGAAGTGGAGGACCAGTAATTGTTGATTGAATAAAAGCGTACAGGGCAGCTACGGCCACAATGAAGAATAAGTGTTGACGATAGACCGCAGTATCCTTCACCTGGGTCCCCTCATTTTCACTTCCTTTTGATAGCAGAAGTCCCAGGCGATGGAAGATGTAGTCGGTCCACGAGGGAAAATCTTGAAAGTAACCGTCTTTTGTCACTTCATTCTCTTGATACCCAAGCAGCAGCTGGACATCAGGATGCTTCAGCACGCTCTCATAATCACCGTGTTCGGTTGCACTGAGAATATCTTCCAGCACGACAGCAATTTCGTCCGGAAGCGTACTCCGGAAAAATCGGAGGAAAACGTCGGCCATTTTGATATAGTGTCGATATATATTTTGAAGCGTGAAGTGTAAATTTCTCAGTCGGGCGTGATGACTGGATTGGTAGTGGGTGGCATCGCGGAAAATTAGTCGGTGGCGCACTAACTCTTTTTGGACAAGACTCCAATAACGTATCCAGCGCGATTGTTGCTCAGGCATTACTAATTAAAGTGTCTTCTTCTTCGCAATTGATTGGTGAAATCAGTCACGGTATCAACACTGGTAGGGATCTCAAGGTAACGTCCGTGGCTGGTGCTCAGGCATTACTTTGAGGAGAGTTTAGGTAATATCACCTGAAAACCTCGAGGATGTTGTAACGAGGGTGCTAATATCTCCAGTATGAAGTCTTATTAAGAAAAGTAGGAGAAGCCTTATATAGAAATGATTTCTCATTATCCTGCTTTCTTCTCATATACTGTATTCTTATAAAAGAAAAAAAAAACGTCCTCACGGCATTGTATTTCAAGTACGGCGAGTGTCATCGGTATAGGCTCTCTTGAAGAATGGGTGATATTGTAGTGCTAATCATAGTTTGGACGTTATCCGCACGCAAAAACACAAGATCCTACAGCACCACGGGACTTGCTTGGACAAAAATCACTAATCAAGATATTACTGGATTACGAGAACCAACTAAAGAAGCCAGAAGCCCGAAAATGCTCAACTCTTACCTAATCTGAATCACTACTTGAAGAGGAGGAGGAAGAGCTACTGCCTCCACGCTTGTGCTCCTTGTGTTTGTGGTGCTTCTTGCCATGGCTGCTACCTCCATACAGACCACCAAGACCAGCAGAGCCAGCATACGAGCCACTTCCGTGTTTCTTGTGTTTCTTGTGCTTTTTATCCTTCTTCCTACGTAAAAGCGGTTAGCAATCGTGGCTATGATAGACCAGACAGACATGTCCGACTTACTTGTCATGCTTGTCGGAGAGGATGTTGGCGCCTACAGCACCAGCGACCATGCCGCCCATGGTACCAAGAACACCTCCTCCCATTTTGTGTCCAACAAAGGCGCCGCCAGCACCCCCGAGCAAGGTTGATCCAAGACCGCGATCGCCCTCCGGGCCACCAGGGCCACCCGGGGCTCCTGGGGCTCCGGGTTGGCCATACTGACCCTGAGCATGTTGCTGTGGGTAGCCTTGATCACCGTAGCCTTGATGAGCTGGTGCACCGTAAGGCGGTTGCTGTGGGGGATAAGGCGAGTGGCTGCGATTCTGATCATATGGTTGTTGACCATGCTGATTGTAGTCGCCAGGAGGAGGGGCTCCGTACCCTTGCTGAGGGTAAGGCGAATGGGACGGAGGTGGAGCTGGGTAAGGGCTCTGTGAAGGGTCAGTTACTGTGCAGATGTCGCAAACTGTCGCAAAAGGTCAAGCTTACCTGCTGTGGGGGATACGGGCTTTGTTGACCTTGGTTGTACTGGTCGTGCGGCGGCTGTCCATACTGCTGCTGCTGAGGATAGGGACTGTGGCCTTGGGGAGGATACTGTCCGCCCTGGTGCGTCCCGTCGCCGCCGTAGTAGCCTTGATTACTCATGTCTTTGCGAGGAAGTGATGTAGGTGAGATGTAGGATTCGAAAACTTCTTGAAAGAAATAGCAGGATGAAGGGAGAAGAGCTGGCTGGGTTATAGGAGCGGAATGTACTGAGTATTGGGGGCTGATTGTATGGACGGCGGAGGAGGGGTTGCGGCTGTTTTTAAATGACTTGAGGCATGCGCCTCAGTCAGCGCGAGTGAGTTATGTCACATGTTCTGCAAGGAAAGCCCGAAGAAGCTGTAGCTGGTCCGGTGCGACGGGATGCGCAATCACCTTGGGGCTTGGTACGCAGCGTGCGAGAGAGTTTGGTGAAGCTTAGGTGCGTGCAGCTCTGCGATGATGGAATGTCAAGTTAGCATGGTTTGGCACCGATGCATACCTGTGCGGTACCTTGGCTTGGTACCTGTGCCTAAGAGATGGCCACGCAAAAGTGGGTCAACTCCAGCAGCTGTGCCACACCTGCGCCACCTGTGCCACACGGTGTCGAACGTAACCTTTAGGTACATCAAATGTGTCTGCTATTGTTACTATATGTAGAATGCAAGACTCGCCATCTCCTTGCATTAATGGTCCTTATTCCGTAATACCTTGTCAGTAATTCTAGTGTCGTATAGTCGACTGTACATTTAGAGAACATACTTGACAATTCCAGTATGATTTCCTAGATACTCTAGAAGCTGTTTCTCTACAGCAAAAGCATCCTCGATTTCATCTGCTAAATGTTTGTAAGGTGGACTGAACGGTACATATTTTACAGACTAGGTCGTTTGGTAAGCGATAAAGGTGGAAGTACGTCCTCTAGCGCTGAGAATCTCCATGGTGATGGTATTGCATAGGGCAGTCTACATGTTGTGGTAAGGCACGACAGCTCAATGTAGGCATGGCGTGCCCCACCATGATTTTGGATGAACAGGCAAGGTGTCCGCTTTCTTTTGTAACCAAGAGAATCAGACGATTCCAAGACAGATGGCATTCTACATCCTTGGTAAAGCTTCTAGTGTGGTGGTCGCGTAGCGTTACAGTCTCAGTCCATAAACCGTGACGTCCATAACCATGTATATGTACATAGCTCCAGATGAATTACTTGTGACGAGTAATCGTATGAGCCCAGTTCAATATATATACATATATACCTACCTATGTAAGTACTCCTTCACATCAACAACCCTCAAGACCTGGAATGATTGCACAAGTACATGTCGTAGGCAACAGCATTCACGGCACTAGTCAATAGCAGATGTAGCGTCCACGTCTCCACAGTCAACAGTACGTAACAGTTGAACGATTGATGCGAGAACATGACTTGGTTATGTTATATCCTCGCAAATCCTGGCATACTCTTCGATAATTTAAACTAGTGGTTAATTAAATTTCTGGGCTAGGCAGCAGAGATTGATTCAAACCTCCTGTATGACCTGGGTAGCAAGTATATTTGTTCTCCAAAATGGTCTAGGTGCGTGTCTTCCGGGGATTCGGGGACTCGGGCTTTTACATGTATACAATGATCTCGATGCTCCTTTTGGTTCTGAACTCCTACGTGGATAGATAGGTAGGTAGCCAGAGTAACTCTATACACATATCGTGACGTCCACGACCATGCATGCCTACATATGTAGGCATTGTGGAATAACAGGCCATTCATCCATCTCTCCCATAGACGTCTAGTGCGGGCGGCACAGGTCGGTCAAAGTCGGACCGTTCCCTTAGCCGATGCCCCGTCAGTCCGTATTACCGTATTACCCACATCGTCCGTGCTTCTCCTCGCTTGCCGTTCTGATCTCCAGCCGCGACTAATTAGAGACGCTGCCTCCCATTGGCTCGCAGTTTGTCGCTGTAAAAAGGGCATGGTGCCTCCTTTCAACTTCCTAGCGATGTGATGTACATACTGTTTGCTGTTGTATGACCCCATGATCCAACCTACTTATCGTGACAATAAACTCATTTCTCCATTTGCATCCTGTAACAGAGAGCCCTTGTTCTTTTCATTCGTTGGCTGACATCTCATGGCCACAAGCGACAAGCCCAAACCCTCATGTAAGTCATATACTCGTATCCCCCTTGCTCTGATGACCACTCGATTCGTCCCGCCTACCTACCTAGTCTAGTCATTTTTCCAGGCATCAACTTTCTACAACTTCTCTCAAACAGCCCCTGCATTTTTGGCCTTCTTTCTCGTGTTTGTTTGTTTCGTTACATATCCATTAATATTGCATTCTTGCTAGATCCTCTACACCAAGACCCTCTGCCCTTGTGCATGAGTCCTTGACACTGTGAGCAAACATGGCCACCGAAAAGGAGGTCGATGCCTCACAACCTCCACCACCATCTGGCAACATAGCACCAAATCCCGCCCAAGACATTCAAGTCATCGACGAGGTCATCGACACCAAAGATGCTGCTATCGGTACAACAGATGAATCGCCGGAAACGCAACCGAAGAAACCTCAAGCCAAGATGAGCAACTATTTTAGAGTCTTCACGTTTGGCTCCAAATTCGATTATTTTTTGATTGGGCTGAGTTTTCTAACTTCAATCGGTTCTGGCATTGCCTTTCCGCTCATGAATGTGGTTTTTGGCCAGCTCGTGGGGAATTTTGCAAACTATTTCACACCCAACACTACCGTCACCAGAGAAGAGTTTCAGCACTCTGTAAACACTAACGCTCTGTACATAACGTACATTTTCATCGCACGATTTTTCCTGTCATACATCTCTCTGGTACGTGCCTTCTCTGGCTAACCGCCTCGACTCTAATGCTGGAATGTTGCAGTTCTCTATACGAATCAGCGGACTGAGGATCTCGGCTGCTCTCAGATTGGCATACCTCAAGGCTACATTCGCTCAGCCTGTTAGCGTAATCGATACCATATCTCCAGGAAAGGTCTCCACGCGGATTACGACCTCTTCCAATACGATACAAGTCGGCATCTCGCAGCATTTCTCCATGATGTTTCAGTCCCTCGCTTTCACAATCGGCCTTTATGTGGTAGCTTTCATCAAAAGTTGGAAACTCACCCTCATTGCCAGCGTCGCTCTGCCATTCATCGTTATCGTCTATGGCTCCATCATCCCACCCTTTTTCAAAATACACAAACTGACGGAAGAATGCCATGACGCCGCCTCTTCTTTGGCGTTCGAGATGTTCTCCTCCATTCGTGTGATAGTGGCATTTGGCGCGCAAGCCAAGTTGGCACGACAACACGAAGCACTGCTAGAGAAAGCTGCAAAAAATGCCAAGAGAGAGGCCCCCTTAATGGCGCTCACTATGAGTCCAGCCATGGCAGCTACCTATGGAACTTTCGGAATTGCGTTTTGGTTTGGTGTTCGACAATACAGTCGAGGTGATGTTACCAACGTCGGGGATATTGTTGTGGTATGTACACTCTGTGTTCCGATGCTAGATATGTCTAATCGAGAACTAGGTCCTGTTCAGTGTCATGATGGCTGTCATGAATATTGGAAAGGTCGCAGCACCCAGTGAGTCGATCCAAATGCTCTATAACCGTAAAAACTGTACTAATATACTACGTGTCTCCAAGTCATTGCTAGTGTAAAGGCTGCAACCGCTGCTACCGAGTTGTTTGCCACTATTGATGCTGATGTACCTGACACTACTGGTTTACGAGACCCAGATGTCTCCGCCAACGCCAACATCATTTTCAAAAATATCGCCTTTTCGTACCCTTCTCGCCCTCACGTACCTATACTGAAGGGATTGAACGCTACATTTGAGCGGGGAAAGGTCACGGCTATAGTGGGGCCCTCCGGATCTGGGAAGAGTACTATTGTCGCCCTTGTTCAACGGTGGTATGATCTTCTTGGCACCACGGCTGTGTTGAAGGAGGAAAAACCAAAGAAAAGCCAGCTAATAGAAGACTCGGAAAAGCCGTCTGTGAACAGCAAGAACAAAAAGGCCAAAAAAGACAAAAAGAAGACCACCGACCCGGAAAAGGATAACAAGAAGGAAGAGGAAGCAGATTTGGGGCCCAACACCTGCACTGGCTCCATCACCGTCGGAGGAACAGATATACAAGACATTGATGTCAAATGGTGGCGTGCGCAAATTGGGTTTGTCCAGCAAGAACCTTTCTTGTTCAACGATAGTTTGCTCGCCAACGTTGCTTATGGGTTATGTGGAACGAAATGGCAGGATGCGCCGGAAGATGAGCAGGCTGCCATGGTCAAAGCTGCGTGTAAAGAGGCTTACGCCGATGAGTTCATTGATAAACTGCCTCAAGGCTACGACACTTTGGTCGGAGAAAGCGGTATCAAGCTCTCAGGAGGCCAGCGACAACGAATCGCTATTGCCCGAGGTATTTTGCTTCCTCGTATCTCTTCTGAATATCATTTCTAATCGAGTCACAGCGATTGTCAAGAATCCACCTATCCTTATTCTCGACGAGGCTACCTCCGCCATTGATGTTCGCACCGAAAGAATCGTACAAGAGGCTTTGGAAAGAGTGTCAACAGGTCGAACCACAATCGTAATTGCACATCGCCTGTCCACTATCAAGAAAGCAAACAAAATTGTTGTCATGAGGGAAGGACAACTGGTTGAGGAAGGAACACATGAAGAGCTGCTTCGAGATGAAGATGGCATTTACTACGGTCTGGTGAATGCCCAGAAAATTGCCCTGGAATCCGAAGAAGAAAACAACCTTGATGATAGCGCTCTGGCCAAGGTCGCGACAGCAGACGATCAAGAAGTCAGTAGTGATCAAGGAGGTTCCCACATCTCCGGGGAAGAAACAGAATACAAGGAGAAGGGTTTCTTGCAGAGCGGTGGAAAGCTCGTCTACGAGCAGAGGCATCATTGGTTTCTGTATCTTCTAACTATCGTGGGGATATTGGCAGCTGGCGCTGTATATCCCGTGCAAGCCTACATCTTTGCGAACATCATCAACGTTTTCACCCTCACTGGCCAGGCATTTGTTGATAAGGGCTACTTCTGGGCTGGAATGTTTGGTGTGGAAGCTGGGGCGGTCTTCGTCGCATACTTCACCATTGGATTTTGTACGCACAGGGTCTCCGTCTCCATCACGCGCCGTTATCGTCAAGAGTATTTGGAGAACATGATGCGCCAAAGGATACCTTTTTTCGACAAAGAAGGCAATTCGGTCGGGACGCTGACTTCAAATCTTAGCTCCCATACTGAAACGCTCCAACAATTGATGTCTACGGAGATGGCCTTTGCTGTCATTGCCATTGTCAACATTATTGGTTCACTCATTATATCGTTTGTCTATGGCTGGAAGCTGACGCTTGTCGGATTGTTCGCCACACTTCCGCCGATCCTGTTGGCGGGATTTTATCGAATGAAGTTGGAAATGGAATTCGACAAAATGACCGCTGCCGTCTTTGAAGCCAGTTCTCAGTATGCCACAGAGGCGGTGGGAGCCTTCCGCACTGTTCTTTCCTTGAACCTGGGCGATGTTATCAGTGACCGATACAGCACTCAATTAAGCGGACATGTCAAGAAGGCTCTCAGCAAAGCCAGATGGGGTACTTTGATATTCGCCGCTTCGGACAGTGCCGAAATGGGATGTACTGCGCTGGCATTCTGGTATTTTTTCCTAATCTATTTGCGCGTACGGAACGACACTAACCATGAGATAGGTATGGTGGCACCCTCCTGGCAAAGCGCGAATATGATCTTATTCAGTACTTCATCATATACATGGCTGTTGTACAAGGAGCCGTGGCGGCGGGCATATGGTTTTCTTTCTCTCCCAACATCGCGCAAGCAACGACCGCCGCCAACAGGGTCATCAGCCTCCGACCTAATCCCAATACCCCACCACCTTCCTACAAACGCATCGAAAACCCCGAAGCCAGCGCCGGACTAACCTTCCGCAACGTCAGCTTTGCCTACAAGTCACGCGATACTCCCGTTTTGACCAATCTCAATCTGGAAATTGCTCCCGGTCAATTCGCCGCCCTGGTCGGCGCTTCTGGGTGCGGCAAATCAACAACCATATCTCTCCTCGAACGATTTTACGACGCCAGCTCCGGAGCCGTCCTGTACAACGGCCAGGACATCACAACTCTTGATCCATCCGAGTATCGCAAAAACCTCAGTCTCGTCAGCCAAGAACCAACCCTCTACGAGGGCACGATCCGAGAAAACATTGCGCTTTCCGTCGACAGCGCCACCGATGCTGAGATAGAAGCTGCCTGCATGGACGCCCAGATTCACGAATTCATCACATCCCTTCCAGAAGGGTACGCCACGCGTCTAGGACCCAAAGGTATGTCACTCTCTGGGGGGCAAAAACAACGCATCAGTTTAGCACGCGCGCTGCTCCGACAGCCCAAGGTCCTGCTTCTCGACGAAGCGACCAGCAGCCTGGACTCGGAATCCGAGAAACTCGTGCAGGCTGCGATTGAGCGGGCTGCCAACGCTGGCGGCCGCACCATCCTCGCTGTCGCGCATCGTCTAGCGACGATCCAAAAGGCGGATGTGATTTTCGTGTTGGGGAGTGGCAAGGTGTTGGAGAAGGGCGATCACCAGAGTCTTCTCAGGAAGAAGGGGGTGTACTATCAGATGTGCCAGGCTCAGGCATTAGATCATTGAGCTTTAGAAGATCTTTTCTTTCTTTCCCTTACAACCTTAGCGTTGTTTGTATTGTAATCACTTTCCCCTCTTTTGTAATCTCCTCTTGTGGCGGGCCTTCTGCTCTGTGCATATAGATATGCATATAGATATCTAGCCCTATAACAAGTTAATACACTAAAATAGACATATGGGAACAGATTTTTGGAATCA
The DNA here is from genome assembly GCA_023627715.1 of Periconia sp. R9002. Classification (NCBI taxonomy): domain Eukaryota; kingdom Fungi; phylum Ascomycota; class Dothideomycetes; order Pleosporales; family Periconiaceae; genus Periconia; species Periconia sp. R9002. Next base: position 28,092 of record JAMAHW010000091.1, read on the forward strand.
AGGTGTGGTATCTGCGTAGTGTGCAGCCTGTGACAATGTTAACATGCACAGTTGAAAATATTTCCAATATATCCCAGCCGCCGTTTTTCTTATCCATCTACACTATCCTGATGGACAGTTTCTTCCGCTGTGATTGGCCAATAAACAAAATCTAAAACAGACGGTCCGCATCGAAGAACAACACGAAAGAAAGCTTAGTCCGATCCACCAACCCGTCTCCGAGAAGAACAAGAAGATAGACAACAACAAAATAAGACCAAAGGAACAACAACCATCGGCGCGATATTTGCGATCCATCTTGGCCGTTTTCCAGACCCACCCACGTAACAAGCCCTAAACACAGTCAGCTTCGCCTCGTAGTGCGCGGGATGGAGCCCATCCTTACCCAGGGGGGTACCGAATCCTTCACTTCGTTACCGTTAAAGCAAACGCGTTCCTTACCTAATCGCGGACTCGTCTCGTCGCCGACCCTAGAATTAGGGTCTGGTCGTGCACTACAAATCGGCCGTGCACACATAACGCCTTACCCCATATTTTCCCTCGGAATTCAGTACCGTTTTCTCCCCTTCTCGCAAATTACAATATCGGTACTTAAATACCTACACGGAAAGTTGCGAAGATACCCGTATATACCGTATCGCAATCGTTGCTGGATTGAGTAAGGTGAACGCCCGCATAACCTCCCCATTAATCTCCCCTGTCTGGATCTTGTTTGATTGTGAAACTGAGGTTGAGTTCGGGGTAGCCGACATGAGTCACATGACTGTCGTATAGGTAGGTATGTTATTCAGTGTTCGGTGTTTAACAACCCGTATATAGGAGGCTGTGCAGTGTGTGTGTGTGTGCGGTTAGTCCGTAGTTCCATGCGTGACGGAAAGCCGCAAGCCTCAAGGCACAGTGGGTTTTTGGTATGGGGGCTAGTCAACAGTGCGTTCTTCTGAACTGAGACATTTGGAGAAGTGTGCAGAAGGCAGGGAAAGGCAATTGATTTGCAGATTAGAATAGTATTTTCGTATTGATTACTGTTGCGCCTTCTTTTTCCAGCGAGGACGGCGGCCATTGGTACCGGTGAATTCCCGTTCGCATCTGCATATGCTTCACTGTGCCGTGCCGCAGTAGATCGAATGGTCTAGGTGGTTGCTCGCCTGTTTTTGTCACATTGGGTAAGTTCTATGAGGTAGCGTATTACCTTAACGTCACAACAACACCGGATATCATGCTTTGTGGACTTACCTCGTGTGCCATGACTTTAATAGGAACTACCCTTTTTCAATTGCGATTTACTTTCCCTGTACGGTTTTCGTAAACTGCTCACTGTGTGGACATCTATTTTTTGTGGAAGGCTGTTGTATGCAGATCCCTTCTGCATACAAAAACTCTTCCACTTTTAACCCTTATCGCAGGGTCATCGTATCTTACCAAATATATGATCGAAGAAGATGCAAGCAGCCTAGAGGAGGACGGCCTTTCATGGGGGTAATTTCCCTTCTCATTTCTGCTTCCCTACCATATGGATTTTACGTAAGCTGTACGTGTGGGGGTATGGAGGAAGGTGCCCTCCAGGGCATCTTCCAGACATCTACATGTAGGGATAGCTACCTAAGCTAGTACAACATCAATACAATACACATCCGTCCCTCCATGATACGCTCACAGTACGCGCTGTAGAGAACATGGTGCTCATCTCTTCTCATCACCTCACCACATTCCTTTGCCATCGGCTCGTGGCCATCGGCTCACTACCATCGATTCGTTCGATATCGTGAGATCTCTCTGCCCATCTCTCCAGCTATGCTGGAGTTCAGTCATCTGCACGCACCGGCACTGCCCTCGATAACAACGACAAGGAAGATAATCAGCTTGATGCCGGAAATGCTATCGCAAAGGCACCGCCACCCAAGAAGCTAGAACAGCAACCATTTAATGGATTTCTGGCAAATTCGGAGCAGGTATGTCATGAGCGTCATAATTTCATGACTACCTAGTCAGCTAACCATTGTGATAGACACTACCGCGGCCACCAGCCCCTCCGCCACCCCCCGTCCAAATGGAGTACTATGCCCCTATACCTCGGAACCATGGCCTGCCGCCTGGGTTTCAACCAAACCTACGCGAGAACAGGCAGCTATGTCCATTCTACATTGTAGGACTATGTACTTTCAAAGAACAGTTTTCATCGCGTGACGAGCAAGCGGCACACGTTAAAGATAACCACCGGGATACTGGCAGATCGAGTGTTGCGTGGATCCTCGAGAGAGGCGAGAAAAGCATTCCCTGCCAGAAATGCGGCAAGAAGTTCCCAACCTACGAGGAACTATTGGATCATAAAGGCCCGGGGGGCAAGAAAGCCTGCGAAGCACCCGCAGGCGTCCGATATGTATGCCCTTACTCCATCCTTCGCAGCTGCGGGCGTGTGTTCGATAACCGTCATGCTCTCAGCTCGCACATCAACGTACATACATCTGGTCCACATCCCTTCTACTGTGCGGCGGGCTATAGCAGAGGACACGCCTCGTTGTTACTACTCGTCAGCCATGAACTGAAATGTCCCGCGGCCAAGGAGAGACCTATTGAAAAAGCCCTTGCTTTTGATACTAAGCCCAAGAGAGCATGGAAGATGCCATTCGAACCACCAACACCCGCAGAATGCCAGAATTCCACCCCAGACGCTATATTCGCAGCTCGTCTGAAGACATCTAAATTCGCTATCGTTGCTCGGTCGTCTGGTGATGAGCATTGGAGCCAGTGGAATCATGGAATCTCAGCAACTGAAGGTCTTCGAGACCTAGGCCACCAAGTTCGGAATGAGGCAAACTCTCTCCTCAGCAGATCTCCAGAGATGGTCATCCGTGGATCTGACCAGCTCGAGAAAGTCCACGCTCAGGAGACGGTGATCATCGCCGCTGGCCATGCTCGAACTCGTCTTATACCGTGGCCGTGCGACGTCCAGCCATTACAAAAAGCAGATATCCCAAACGCCAAAAAGATTGCAGAGAGCACCGAGGCTCTGCTCCCTAAACGGTTGACTGGCGATGCCACATTGAGTAATTGCCAATCTGAGTCGACTGCCCAGCGCTTTACGCATTTCATTCAAGAGTTCCTCGACGCCAGTCGACCTCCAGAGGTTATACCTACGCTTATCTCTGTTGGCATCGACGGTATCTCATGCAATACAACACTATGGCTACACTTCGTTGAAGTGCAGAGTAAGCCATTTCAGTTATGGTTGGCTATACCAGCGCGCGAACTTGATACCGGGAACTTGATGACAGGAGACATGTCGTTCCGCTCTAAGCATTACTGTTGGCTGTTTCTCAATAGTACCAGTCTTCTCGAAGAACTTAAAGGCTGGACTCCCCCTTTTTCCGAAACCTCTGTCGAGAAGAAATTATTTGCCGCGTGGGACCTTAAACAGAAGGGTAAAGAAATTCAACGGCAAAGTGATCTTCTCACCGGTGGTGGAGGTAATTCTGCGTGCAGTGGACGTAACAGGGTGTACCGTCACTAGTGGACATAAGTTGTACTACCCTGCTGCATGCTCCTGTTGAACATTTTATGTATGAAGGGTTAAGAAGCAGCTGGGGAAGGGTGTTAAACGTAAGGATATAATTGCTAATAGTAATAACTCTTTCGGCGTCTTTTTATTTCATGGTGAAACTGCGGTTGGGTTCCGGGGAGCCGATGACTGTCGTATATGATATTTAATGTTAGATTTTTATTTAACTACGCGTGTATGTGAGTGTGTAGCTTGATTCCTTTTTTTTTCTATAGGATATGGTTATAGCTCTATTCCGTACATAGAAGACTTTCCTACTTTAGACCCTTAACGTAAGGTTATCGTGTTTTACTAAATATGTAATCAAAAGGATAAGAGTAGCCTAGGGGAGGACGGCCTTCTATCATAGTAATGTTCCTTCCTATTGCTCAGGCCCATCAATTTTGCATTGATGTGATTCCTCTTGCTCAAATCCGAAAGCGAGAACGAACGGGAAGAGGTACAGGACGTGCATGCATCAAAAAACAATCTTGACTAAACTCTCCTCGATGAGACACGAAACATCAGTGATGAATCTATACCAATGTTTTTTTAAAATCAAAAAGTAAACCATTCGTATTATACTCCAAGGAGAGAAAAAAGATTAGATGTTAAACGTCTCCGTAACACAACACAATTTTCAGAATCTTTCCCAATGGTAGCCGTAGAAGCGCAAAGAGGGCAAACAAAAAAAAGCTACCAATAGGTGCAAGAATTCGCCTCACTTAGCCTCTTTGAGCAAACATCCGAGCGAATCCCTGTACCGACAGCCAACCGTGCAGATCGTGTTGGGAAAGCAGTCATCATGCTAGGTAACTCTATAACAAATTTCCACTAAAAACACACCTGAAATATCGGATTTATGTTCTGCAACCCCACCGTGATATGGTCTGTCCACTTAATTCCGTGAGCATCTGACCGCTATTGCAAGAAAATGTGCTCATTCAATTCTGTGCGTGAGCAGAAGACAACCGTGGACGCGGGCGTGCCCGGGGCACACACACCCAAATCCTTGCACTCCAAGGAGATACACCGGTTCGGTTCCCGTTAGCGATCAGAGCTTCGTATTTTTAATATGGGGGCAAAGCTACAAAAACACCGTTACCGTTCACGACTGTGGCTGGGGATATGCACGCTTGCTGTCATGGGTCAGGGTTCGCTTGTAGCCTACGTGCCTACAATCTCCCTAGGCAGAAACGTTTGAAAGCAGGCAATTGATTGAGGAAAGTCTTCGCTAGGGACTCTTTTTGATTGTTACCACGTTTCCAATGTGTTTTCAATCCCGCCGCCGTCTTACAAAGATGTCGGGTTTGAGACGTCGGGATTGATGGCGCCAGGGGCGCGTAAAAACGTTTCGACCAAGGGGACGTGTTTTTTATTTTCGAGAGGTCGAGACGTAAGTCAGCGGTTGGGTGGGCTGAACGTGCGCTGTTTATCGCAACCGCCACATGCGTGATATCGCGATGTCTTGTTGGGAAAAGCTGATTCTGAGGGGGGGATTACTTGCCCCTATTCGGCATTGGATGTGGTCTGCAATTCTCAATATGGACGGATCTTCGAGGTCATGTCATGAAGTGATTAATTGGTTTATTCTACCTATTCTATAGTGATCGTGACGTGACGTGGTGAAAATGCACTGATATTTTGCTCTCGTCGTGTAACTGCTTTCGGGCTAGTATATGTATGGATCCCGTTGTGGCCGTTGGCCTTGGTTCGTATATTGGGTCGACCCCTGTGAGGCAGGCTGTGCAGCCAAGGTCGGGGCTGCTGCTAAGGGCGAGCTCCCCAGCGCGTGCACATCCCAAGACCCAAGGTGTTGATAGTTCAAGTCTGAAGCCTGTGTTCCAGCCAGCATCGCGTAAGGGTCGTAGGCGTAGGCGTTTGGAGAGTGTGCGTAGCTGTTCGGCGAGCTGTGTGGTATTGGTGTCATTTGTTCCATGGTCCAACACCATTGTACATCTTCAAAGCCAGTTGGTAGCGTGCCCAGGTCTAGATACTCGACTGGAGGGTGGCCAATGTTCATCGGAGGAGGTGTATCCCACACAGAATCGTCTTCATTGGAACATACACTTTCCCAGTCTGGAGTGCGGACTTGTGCTTGAAAGGAGCTAAAGCCGTCGTCCATTCCAGGAGTTGGCGGTGCTTTGTCTTTTTGGCTCCGTATGGATACGCTAGATTCGGGTGTGTTTGCCGACTGGGGTAACTCGATGCCCTTGTTGTGAAATTTGCGAACCAGGACGGTGTAGCGATTCTTGATGGAGTTCTTTGAGCGGCCCTGGAAGTGCTCGCTCTGTATGTCTTTCCAGTGTCGCCCGTAGCGCTGGACAGCGTCAATGAGCAACCTGTCATCTGACTCACACCATTCACTGTGATCCAGATCTGGATCGAGAGACTGCTGCCAGCGCTTCGCACACTGGTCCGCACTTCTCGAGTGAACAACATCTGCTACTAGTGTCCATCTGAGAGTTGTGTGAGTCATGTAAGCAAAGAAGTTCAGGGCTGGATTGTACCTTTGTCCATACTGTTCAACGCCTTCCGCGAGCTGTCGGTCTTCACTCTTGGACCATTGCCCCTTCTTCAAACCTCCGGCAATTGAATTATGCCATCTCTTGCGACAATCTTTGTTTGTCCGTCCAGGTAGCTTTGCAGCAACCCTACACCAATCCCTGGCATGGCCTCCTGCTACTTTGGACGAAATGTCAGTTGGATTAACGAACGCTATCGGTAAAAGGGCAACTTACGCTGTGCCTCCACTTCTTCGCGTAGCTTGCAGTCTTCCTCCGGCGTCCACTTCCGCGGCTGGCGGCTTGTCGAGGTAGATCGTACCATTGCCAATAGTGTGGGTCGATGTGTGGGTGTGATCCAGACGATGTTTGTTGCTCATGGAAGAACTAGTACAGGAGATGTAGAGCAGTGTGGCACTAAAAGTATTCCAGAAAACAAAAACAGAGCCAGGGTGTAAAAAGTATCAAGCGTGATTCGGTACGTCTTTAGTAGGAGTGCAGCAACATTAAATCCCCAAAGGGTATACACGAAATGTTCACCGCCAAGTGATGGGGTCTGAAACCTGACTGCTTGAAACCATATATTACCTTACGAGCTTAAGTAGGAGCGGCGACTCGTCGAGAGTGCCTTGAGGGCATCTAGCGACCGTCATCACCCATTCATTGGACTTAGCGGCCGTAAACTAAACGGCGAGAGGAATGTGCCAATGACATGAATGGACCAAAGTGGACGTGCACCCGCATTGAGGCTTTGCTCTAGGCTAAAGCTTGCACACACACACACATGAACTGATTGATCCACCACGGGAGACGCCAGCACCATCCGCATCCGCATCCACCAGGGCCCTTCCTGGTAGGGCTGTCCTAATTTCCACTCGCTATTGCATAAGAAACCTATTCACTGGGTCGAATGCCCATGGATAAGCTTATTGTCCGAGCTACGTTATCGGCATCTACATACCTTGAATAACATTAACCCCAGTACAGAGTGGCTGGCCACGAGAGCCCGAGTGAGCGAGCTACGCTTCGTCGGTAATGGGAATGATGCTTAGCAACGGGGTCGTTGTAGATTCATTGGTGGAGAAGTGAAAAGCGGCATGACAAAGGGGCGACCTATACAGTAGACTCACGGCTTCGATTGGAATTCCTGCGGGGCGCGACAAGGGTTCATTGACCGTGGTTTGTGGATCGTGCACTGGTTAACATCTACATAGAAGGGCCAGGGTGCAGCCACGAGCACTATAGATCTTCTATTATGAAGCGTGCCCCCGGTTACAGAAATATTCTTACATTCAATATCTGTTTCGACAGATTGGAGTGGGAAAACTCCGTATATGCATTGACGCTTCTAAACATAGCCGTTCCTATATAACAACCGATACTACAACCTCGCTCCGCGAACCTCTTTCTACTTGGTAGTAGTATTGGAAGGAAGGGTCGCATTGCACCGTAACACGTGCATTTTATTCTCGCTCGCTCGCGCACGCACGCAAGCAGCCGATCTGGTTCAGCTCGTGTATAGTATCGACATGGGTATAAACAGTACCGAACAAATATTTTACACTTTACACCGACAGATGAGTTGGGTAACGCTTCCGCTCCTGGGGAGGAGGAGGACACTTTCCTAAAGCCTTGCTGCTGTGCTTACCACGCCTGAAAAAAAACTGCATGTCTGGTCGAGAAAGGCCCTGTCAAGTCTGCCTGGTCTTTGACGCGGTCAGAGACACACGACCAAACAGCCCATGCAGTCTCACCGATGGAAAGGTAACACTCTTTGTTGTTTTAAGTAATAATCCGATGCCAAACCTAGCAAAAATGTAGGAATCCTGTATTGTGATTACTCGATTTGATTTAGGAGATCTCTCCGTGAACCCGCGCCGCTCGCCTATTCCTGTAGATGATGATGATGCTGTTCATGGGATGTAAATGGCGAGAATAGTGAATTTTCTAGCAATGTATGTATCAGCTAGCACGGCGTACGCTAGTATTCAATAAGCTGTAGCCTGTAGGCGGTCATGTGTTAGCGGATCTCCGCCATTCTTCGATAAACGCCCTCATATCTCGACAAAGAAATTGTAATCCCTAGAATCTTGAAGGAGCCAGTCTACCCGAGTCGGAGCTCCACTATCGTTATCACCCCAAGCCACAAAAGCATAAGTAATATCCCCCCCCCCAAATCCCCCCCAAAGAACAGACGCCAGTGTGGCGCGTCTTCCCAAAAATACCGTTTTTTCCCTGTTTCATCGCAACAACTTCCTTCTCAGCTTCGTATTGTCTCACTCACTACCTGCCCGCACCGGCAGTTCCCCGATATCACCGTCCCACGTAATCGAGAACCGGTTGTCGGCCAATTGGCAAATCAAGACGTTCCGTTTGATGCTTTCTACGGCGGACTCAACTTCGGTCCAACCTTCGGCACCATCGATATCCGGCGAGCTGTTTACCCTTTTCGTCGCTCTCGCTTAAACCCCAAAGGGCCGCGGTAATTCGCATATCTTTTAAGGTTATTTTTAACGTTGGGTACGTCGTTTTAGGGTCGGAAGCGCGTACTTTCGAGGCGTAAAATATTATATGTAACAGTACTTTGTATTGAGAACGTGGTGGTTTGTGACTGTGGGATATTTTCTTGCGAAGCCAACGGTGAGATGAACCAAAGTGACCTCATCCCTAGTCTACGTTGCTTTCCTCAGCTAGTGACGTTCGTGGCGTTATATCGAAATCGTGAATAATCACCTCGCTAGCATCGAATCAGTACAAACTAGATAACCCCATTTCGTCATATTTGGTTATTGGAAGATATTTTCGGTCTGAATAGGTATACCGGGTAGCATTTCAGGCATCACACCTGTATCTAGAAAACAATAAACTAAAAAAAAGTTCCGAGAATCATAGACGACCCGACCAATGGCGATTTTGTCAGTCTGGTAGTGGTGAGTCATTTCTGGATGGAGAATTGTACACCAAGAAGAATGATATCATCGTTTTCAAAGTCAAGCTATGAAAGACGGGAGGAAATGGTGCTACAAGAGAGGGAGAGAGAAGAGTAGTAGAGATGCGCGACAACTATGGTCTTGAAGAATTGAATGAGTCTCTTTATTTTTGGATAGTCTACTCTCCATGTCGAAAAAATAACAACACCAGATAATCACGCCATCTACCAATCCCGCAAACTGCATGTACTTTTCTACTTCCTCCTCTTCCCTCCTCCATCGCCATCGCCTTCCTGATACCTCCTCTTCTTGCCCTCCCTCTGCCAAAACTCCTGCTTCTCTCTCCTCTCCCTCTCGGCCTTCTTCTCCGCATTCTCCGCGACCTTTTTCTTGTAGGGCTCGCGGCGCTCTTCCTGCTTCTTGCGGCGCTTCTCTACCTTCTCGTTCCTCATCGTCATGACCTGGTTCATCAGTCGGCGCGCCTTCTTCTCCTCGCCGCCGAGCACGACGGCGCGCTTCTGCATGTACGTTTGCTTTGTCTGAGGCTTCATGGTCGCGATTTGTGACTTGAAAGGGAGGTCGGCGGCAAGTTTGCGAGGGACACGGAGCGGGTTGAAGTGGCGCTCTTCACGGACAACGGGGCGGTATGCGGAGTTTTTGAGGGCAGGCGTGGGGAGATCGAGAGCGTGTCGCACCGCGCCGGTGAGGCGCATGCCTTTCCAGGCGGTGGATTCGCCCGCCTCAGTTTCGTCTGAGGGAATGGCGGAGAGGAGGTTGGTCACGGGGTTGTAGAAGCGGTGCGGTTTGATAGGGTACCAGGCGCGAAGAAAGACGATGTCGCTCATGAGTATCTTGTCCTCAAAGGTCGCACGGAAGTTGCCTTCGGGTTTGCTGAGCGCGCGCTTGATCTGCCCGCGAACACCCGAGACGGTGCGTATTGAGGCGCCTTCGAATTTGGCGACTTCGAGAGACGACTGGAACATGTCTTTGATGAAAGCGGTGTTTTTGAAGATTTTATAGGGGTGTCCAGTTAGCTTGAGCTTTTTGACAATTTCAAAGGACTCGTCTACTGAGAGGACGACGCCGGTGGCAGATATCCGAAAGCCCGGGGTCTTGTTAGAGAGAGATTGTACGCAGCAGAAGCCGGTGTTGGGAGCAACGAGCGGCCCATAGAAGGTGCCGTGGCAATGCATGTGCTCGGGGGTGTATTTTAACATGCGATGCCGCATTCTGTTCTCGTGGATGCTGTAGATGGGCGTCACTTGGAATCGACGCCATCCGAGAGAGAAGATGAGAGGGTCATTCGTTTTAAGAATCTTCTTGTGCCAACGGTGACGCTTTATCCGCACTTGAACGTATCCAAATCGTTCTTCTGTAGGGGCAAGTCCTCCGACGAGGATGGGGAAGCGTGGGTTAAAGTTGGCGGAAAATTCGTAAGGTACCTTCTCGAGCACGATGCGAGCGTAAGTTCCTGCTTTGTGACCCTCCACTCTGATACGTGAAGCTTCATCCAGCTGGTCGAATTCGGCGCGGTTGATGTCTAGTTGTTTTTTCAAAGCGGCCTTCTGTGCATCGTACCAATCGTCCTCGCCAAACTCTTCCTCGTCTCCCCCACGAGCGTCTGCTTTGTCGTTCATGAACCCTTCGCGATCTTCTTCCTCGAACCGAAGTTTGAGTTCTTCTTTTCTCCGCGCATTCTTCTCTCGCTCTTCTGCGATATCATCTGCGCCTTCTTTGGCTTCGGCGTCCTTTTGGTCATCGCCACCAAAGGTTTCGCCGGTTTCAAGATCCTCGAAGGCCCCATCACCTTCATCATCTTCATCGAAGCCATCGAACTCTTCGTCCTCACCATCTTCATCGCCATCTTCGCCTTTTCCAGACATGTGCCCACCAACAAATCTACTTTTAAACGCTTCAATGTTCTCTTCATCTTCCCACTTCTCTTCCAATGCAGCATAATCGAAAACGGGTATATAGCGGTCCTCGGCGTTCGCCGCATCTTCGTCTTTTGATTTTTTGAAGAAATCATCGTCCTCATCTTCCTCCTCCTCGTCTTCAGCAACCTCTTCACCGCGCCACTTCTTCACCACTTCTGCGGGTGAGAGGTCGAGGTTTTCCATTAACCGAGCAAGATCAGCAGGCTGATACGCTCGTTTCCGGGCGTGCATTCTCGCCGCGTTCTCCCGCATTTTCTCCTTCCAACGAAGCTCGCCATCATCGTCTTCTTCCATGTCTTCGGAATCAAAATCGTCGACTTCGAGATCTTCGAGGTCTCCTTCATCCCCGGATATTGAGCCCAGATCGGAATCACTATCGGCGAATGCGATATCTTCTGCTGTTTCGCCATTCTTTTCCGAGTCCTTCCGACGACCTAGCGAAGACCTTCTGTCCATGTTGGCTCCACTATCCAAAAACCCAGTGTCGTCTTCATCATCGTCCGAGTTTTCGTAGTCCCGTTGCAGCTCTTCATCGTCGCTATCGATACCGTCCAGATCTGCCTCATCAACCTCTTGGTCTTCTGCCATCCTTGCGCGCCGCTGTGCTTTTCGTCCCATGTTGTTGTTGTCATCATCGTCATCAGCGGCACCATTGACGAGATTTCCGCCAGTAAACAGTCTCATCCCAGTATCATCTTCGCCCAGTAGCTTCCGTCCGCCTTGCAGTCCTATCATCATCTGCTCGCCCAGGCCTCGCTCTTGATCCGGCTCTTCATCGGGATTGAAAGTTTGCGACTTCACGTCAATGTAGACGGCATCTTTGTCGACCAACACGCCACCAACATCAGACATGGGTGCGAAGAGGATCTTCTGTTTCTCGCCTAACCTTGTTCTCTTCTTCTTTCCGGTGACCTTCTCCAGTGCTTTCTCTGCATATGGGGTGGGGCACGGATCTGGTAGCGCTTCTGTAGAAGAAACGCTCAAGTCGCCTACACCGGGTATATGTACTCTCGAACCTTGAGCTGGAAAATTTGTTCCGCGTAGGTATCCGTAAAGTGCGATGGTGCGATCGCACTTCGGGTCTTTTTCCATGTCTGTTGGGGGTGTAATGTCCAAGAAGCGATCCGCCAAACAATAGGGATGTGAATTGCGCCACACCAACGGCCTGGGGTTCTTCATGACACTCAAAAACCTAGACAAGTTCATGATCTCCCTGTCTGGGTACCGGCCATTCGCCACACCAGAGAGATAAAATAACTTTGCGCCCTGGTACAGCTCGCTCCAGAAACGATGTTTCAGCCTCTTCTTTTGCAGCTTCAATGCGTCTTGTTTCCTAAACAGATCCAAGTGTGTGAGGATACCAAACACGTTTCCCGGCATACCACTCGCGGATAAAATATTCAGAAACTCCATGGTCTCCATCTCGAAACCATAGTTGCCATCGATCATTAGCAAACATATATCCACCACCTTTGCGATATCGATCATGCTAGCGAGTGAATCGGCGGGACATTCTATGAAGGTTAAGCGGCGCCGCTTCGAGGTCACAACGGTGAGGGGTCCGGTGGGGTGGGAGAGGGTCTGTTTGGTATAGCGACGTATGAGGGACTTGATAAGGGTAGTTTTGCCTACACCGGGAGGGCCAACGACACCGACCACGATGGGAGGAGCTTCTTCGGGGAGTCGGTCGACGAGGGGAACATGAAGACGTTTTTCTTTGACCTTGGTAAGTTAGCACAGTGGACATTGGTGGGGGAGCGGTTAATTTTCCCATACATCATGCGATCGCGCCGCCTGTTTCTGCAATCGTCCCGGAGCTGCAAAGGCAAAAGCCTTTGGGTTCTTGTCCCCGGTGTGCTTCTTCTTCTCCTTGGATTTTCGATGGGGCCGATTGGCCTGGTCGTCCGCCATTTTGGTAAATAATCTCCACTAGAGAAGAGTGGAAAATTATCTGCGACGTGTTCTAAACGAACAAAAGGGACAATCGTGCAGAGGCGGCGAAGAGTTGGGATGGTTCAAGGTCGCATCCAAAATTTCGATGCTAGCGCCAACGCCAAGATTTGCGCTGACAGGGGTGTGCTATCGATAAGAGATGGCGCGTACAGCGTAGTGGGCTGGGCTGGCGGGGTCTTCTGTTGTTGATAGGTAGGACATGATTGAATGGGCGAGAGGCAGCACCACATGAGCCGATGACGTTGACTGCGTTTCTAGTGGGACGGATAACCAAGGCCCATACTCTATCCTCGACCAAGGGTCTCTCTCCCTATATATAAACTCATCAACCCGGCTACTTGAACCTCACAGTCAACCATCTTCCAACCTCATCTCATACATTCACCAATACTACCCATCTTCTCCACACTTCCAACATGCCTGCCATCAACGTACGTACCCTTCGTGCTTTCCACCTCCACCCCTCCTTCCATATCACTGACTTTGCGTCTCTACAACAGGTCACCCTCAAATCCGGTGCCTCCAAGGACGAGCTCGACAAGGCCAAGTCCAAGGTCGAAGAGCAAGGCGGAAAGATCACCAACGAGTTCACCCTGATCAAGGGTTTCACGTACGTCGTCGCGCCTAGCACCCTCTTCTCTCCGCTTTTTGCCTACCCACCCACTAACACAACATCACTGCAGTGCCGAGTTCCCCTCCGACAAAGTCCACTCCCTCTCCACCAACGACCACATCACCGTCGAAAACGACGGCGAGGTCAAGACCCAATAGATACCAGCGAGCCAGCTACCTGCGTTATGTTGTTATGAATAATAGACGAGCATATGTATACCATGTTACGAGATAGCTGAGATAGCATACATCCGTGTTGCATTCAAGGCGAGGGACAGGGGGGCATACAGTTCGATACATGTTTAATACTAGTTTTTGACCATATCTTCTGCAAAGGTTGACAGAGTGATATCGTTCAAGGCTAGGGCGCATTTCCCCGCATGGCGAAATCTTGCGTGGTTCCATCATTTTCACCGCCTGCAGGTGTATGACCAAAAGATGCATGCCATCACGAGCATTAATCCCCTTCTATTCTACACTACCCACCCCCCTCAGACTCAGATATACATCTGTGCCCCAGCCCCATAGACTCTGCACCGCAATGCCCCCGCCAAAGTACTCTGCGTACGCCCTGCCGAGCGGAAGACCGTATCCCAAGCCTGCCAGACTGTGTGCACCATCGCCTCCAGGGCCTGATATAGCATTCAGCGCATCCATCCCACTTGATCGACCCGCCAGTGAAGAAGACGCTTGATCATCGTTGAAAGTCGTAAAACTGTAATCCCATATATGAGGAAGGGTCTCGGGTGCGATGCCGCCGCCGCGGTCACGGATGCGAATCGTCACGCCAGGCGTGGAGTGGGCGAGGGGTAGCATCTGGTAGGCCGATCGTGAAGCATCGTTTTTAGTGAAGCTTTTGGATGCCACATCCTCGTTTCCTTGATTCGTGTTTGTGATATGCGGTCTTCCCTCTCCGTCCTGGCCGTTGTTTTCGGGCATGATTTCTGGCAGCGGGGCGATGGTCACCTCGATCGGTTCTCGCTCCTTGCCGCTCTCCACGGTGGCCCGAAATGCGTTCTTCAACAGCTCTGTGATGATGTACTCCAGATGTACTGGCACGTGCGCGAAAGTGTAGTCCGGCTCTCCGTTGATGATGACATGTGGCCGCACGCCGTACTTGAGCTCGCATATTTCTCCAACTACGTTCTCGCAGTGCTGTACTATCTTTGCGGGCTTGAGCTTGGTATCTATAACACCAATGTACCCCGGTGCACCCTCGCTCTCGTGCATGGTTTCATTGTGCGGTTGGCTCGAGAAGTGTAGCGCCAAATGCTGCTCGGCGATCAATCTGGTACCGATTCTCGCCCGCAGATGCTCGTCCAGAAATCGCGTCACGTCGTCTGGGCTTATGTACTTCCGCGCCTCGAGGAATCCTCTCGCGAGAATGCTGATAGTGTTTGCGTGGGTCTGCACTAGATCGGCCATCACCTCTGCAAATTTGATCTCTTCCTCGAGCGTCTTGATTTCCATTTCCGCCCATGGTAATAGCGTGGAAAAACTGTGTATATAATTCGAGTGAATCTGAGAGATGTGAGGGTTCGAGACGACGATGAAAGGGAGGTTTCGGAGGGATTGAATACGGTGGGCAAGCCGCGCGGGGAGGATCGAGAGGGTGAAATTGGCTGAGGCAAGGAGCTGTGAAGTTGTGAGGGGTGACCGTCCGTGCCTGGAGAGGATGTTAGATCGTCTCCGAATAATAGGCATGAAACATAGATACTGACTTGACAAGGTCTGCTAAGGTGAGTGGGTGCAATGGCTGACTTGCGAGGCGTGTAATGTCATTGTCTGTCACCGCAGCCGTAGTCAATTGTCGACGCCCCCTAGGAAACAGGGAACGTGTGGTGCGTCGGGTCTCGCGCGGGCAACATTGTCGAATGAATTGCGACTGTATCCACAATGGCCGTTGAACTTGGGCCATCGTCGTGTAGGAGAGAGTTTCTAAGATTCTCGCGAACGTGAGAAATTTAGGCTGTGTGGAGGTTGTGATGAACTGCGACAGCGATGTAAGCTGCGTCTTCTATGATCACAAGCATGTACAATTCATCGACGGAGAGAAAACAATCTCGTTAGTGAATTTGCAAGTCGGTTTGCACTTGAGCGTTGAAATCAAAGCGGGTGGAACTCAGAGGTATGTGGAGTGGAATGACGAAGGTGGAGCTTGAGCTGAGCGGTAAGCGGTCACATGCGCCGACCCTTTTCCCCGCTGATCCCTCGAACACGAAGTCTTGCTCGATATCTTTGATACTCTTACCCGTTGGTTTGTTCAACATTAACGTAACTCCCAAGGGCTTTCTCTTGGAGCTTGTTGGAGCTTTGATCCGCCCTTAAGCTAGAAAATTAAACATCGCGCATCGAAAGAATTTAATCCACTCGTTGGCTAGCTTCTTACCCTAATCTGTAACCTGCGCAAGTGCTTCACTCCGACTCGCTCATGCCAACCTGTCCATTTCTTCACATCGCGTTGACCACAAAGACATCAATTGATGAAAAGGAATGCGATACTCTTTTGATTTTTCCTTAACAAATGTAAAGCTGCTTCTTACTCGGATATGCATGCGTATATCCCTAGACTTCAGCGCTCTTCCAAGCAGCTTGATCTTATCTGCAGCAGCATGACCTGGCACCAGAAAGTCTTTCCTCAAAAATTCTTCCTTATTTTCTTCCATTATGTACATTTGGATCATCCGAGTCAACTCACGAAAGAATACATAGGATTCATGTTGAAAAGGGTTCCCAATTTCCATACGAATATCAACATATACAAATACAACAAATTCTCAACCGCTATAACACATCTTGCAAATAAGTGGTGGAACCCACATTATTCGAATTCTTAGTTTTTAAACTGATTCTTCTCATCGTGACAGCTTTTGGCCAGGCAGTAAATTCGACTTATAAACCACGAAGTCATACTGAAAATTAGCCTCATGATATCTTCTCCACAGGTGCAGGGTGCAGTTGAGTGGAGGGCTTCGTCTCCGGTTATAGACATCATCCCCTTAAAAAAAGCCTTAAGGAGATAGGGGGGGAAACATGAGATTTGTGACCAACTGACTTTTTTTAAACTCATCTTTAGATAGTAGGTTATCCCAATGTGCCAATCAGGCTCCCTCAAACTCTGACATCTCGCATGGTTGCTGGTAACGTTTGGTGAATAACGGGAGAGCGAGAACTTTATTAAATAAACATCACCTGCAGGCCACAACCCATGCGCGAAGGCCACAGTTGAATATGGGATTTTACGCCGGCTGTGTTCAAGTCATTGTATGTAACTGTTTAATATGACTTGTAGAGCCCCATCTTTGACTATATGTGTTTGATTCTTACTTATGTTTGTTTCTCATTGTTCAATTTGATCAGCTAAGTCCAATTCCTCGACTCTTGCACGTTCGACTGAACGTTATTCTTTATTCTCTCAGCAGACCAGTTCCAATTTCTATCTCAATAATGCGTTACTTAGCAACTGTTATAACAACGCAAACGATATTCCTCCCACTGGCCTCTACCCACAACCTCCCCCCCGTTCCCCACACCAAAAGTCTCACTCCAAGATACGATAACACCACAGGACAATGTGGAGAGCAATTTGGGAGCTGCGCTGAGAACTACTGCTGCAGCGGCGACGGGAGATGTGGAAAAACTGATGCAAGTATCCCCCCTCTCCTTTTACGCAACCCATCTCGTCCAGACTACCTACTTACGTACTGACTCCAACCAGGAATTCTGCTACAGCGGCGACTGCCAGTTCCACTTCGGTCCAGCATGTCCTGAGAACGTTACTCCTGCCGGTACGTTATAACAGTGTCATGCGGGTGCAGAGCCATCAATCTGTCCTCTCAACACCACGTAGCGCAACACACTTCACCACCAACACTCTATCAAAAACTCACCCCACTCAAACCTAACTAACCCCATACCCACAAAACCCAAACAGGCACCAACACATCCACCATCCCCCGCCCCAACCTCGGCACGCTCCCCTACGGCGGACTCGGCATAACCCACTGCACGCGCCCCAACACCATCGCCCTCACTTACGACGACGGCCCACAGTTCAACAACACCGAGCACATCCTCTCCCTCTTCGAATCCTACAATGCCAAAACAACCTTCTTCGTCCTCGGGAACAGCATCGCGCAGATCGACACAAGTCCCGCCTTCTCAGCCACCATCAGACGCGCACACGCCCAAGGCCACCAGATCGCGGCGCACACGTGGACGCACCGAGATTTAAGCACGTTGCCCGAACTCGATATCAAAGACCAGATGATTAAGACGGAGATGGCGCTTCGTAACATCCTCGGCGTGATCCCGACGTTCATGCGCCCGCCTTATGCGAGTTGTGCGGAGGCGTGTAGGAAGGTGATGGAGGAGCTTGGGTATCATATTGTGTATTATGATGTCGATACGAAGGATTATGAGTATGATGCTCCGGATAAGATTCAGATTGCGAAGGATAGGTTTAGGGATGGGTTGGGAGTGGGTGAGGGGGGAAATGCGACGAGGGCGTGGTTGACGCTGAGTCATGATATTCATTTTCAGACGGCGTATAATTTGACGGAGTTTATGTTGAGGACGGTTATGGAGAGGGGGTTGAAGGCTGTGACGGTGGGAGAGTGTCTTGGGGATCCGATGGAGAATTGGTATCGTCAGGCGAGAGATTGATTTCGTGAATGGGATGATTTATTTGATGCCGTTTTTTTTGTGATTCTAACTTGTGTTCCGTTTAGTGATGTCAATGAATATTTTTTTTTTTGCGTGAGATTGGAGAGCTTTGGTTCTGGACGAAAAACTCGAAAGACTCTTACTATGAGCAGAATGCTCGAGCTAAGATGGGCACTAAAAACTCATATTATGTATATGTATTGACCCCTTTTTTCCAGCTACGTCTGCTCCTACTCATGCTTTAGCCAAGCTCGAAGTGCATGATTGACAACCCCAAAGAACAGAAAGAGGTGGTTAAGTAAAAAGAGGTATGATTGCACCTCCTCTTAAGGCTGTTTCTTAACGCTCCTCTCCTCACGCCCAGCAACACCACCGTGACCAAAAACTGCAACTCCCGGCTCCAAAAACCGGAAATGCACCACCAAAAGCCACGTACAAAGCGCATTCGCGAAGTGATGCAACACAAAAGCATACGTAACCCCACAGATTGCCGCATACGCTGCAAACGCAAACAACACACCTTTGGTAACCACTCTCCACGCGGACGAGACGCGCGGGATCATACGGCCCGCAGCGTGGGTTTCAACGACAAGCAGCACAAACGGCGTGATGGAAAGGATATTGTGGTGCGCAGAGAAGGGCGTGAGCCAGTGTACGGTTAGGTTGCGGATCCAAACGACGAGGACGGGGAGGTTGATGGGAAGCAGCCAGAACATGAGGAGGAAGAGGGAGTGTGTGTAGTTTGAGAAGTTGAGGGGGGTAGTTTGGCGCTGTACAAGGTTTTGTGTTAGAAGAAATTGCTGGATGGGTGATGTGGACTACTTACGGAGTTCTTAGCTAGGTGGTAGCTGCGGGCGCAGGAAAAGAGTTGAATCACACAAAGAACCACGTAGGCAAAGTGGTAGGGAATAACTGTGGTTAGTTGGGACAGTATAATGCATATCGTGAGAATGCGTTGCTTTGTAGGGGTCACAGCGAAGGATCCGGCTCCTCGTTTCTCGTCATCGTTTCGCGATGCTCGGGGCGAGAGCAGTCCGTATATGGCAGCAAGGCCATAAACGATAGCCGTAATAGCATAGTTGAATGCAATGCACATGGCTGCACACATCAAGCCAAATAATGGGATAAGGAACCAAAAGAAGCTGTCTTGCAGACCTAGTAAAAGTTCGTAATCGGCGTTGCCGAATAACTCAGCATCGCTGAAAGTCGTAGTGGTATTGGACGCAACATCGTCGAAACGATGGTGAGTACTTTTTCTTGAAAATAAGGAAAGCAAAGTCAAGGCAGCCAGTGTAAGGGGAAGAGATCCCTTGACGCATTGATTTAGACCCTCGGCAAAACTCATGAAGATTCCAGTCTCATCGTAGACTGTGAATTGTTGCCGCAGAACAAGAGCCACTACAAGCATTGGGAAAGTGGCGAAAACGATGCGATAGCGCATCCACAATTTGCCCAGGCTACCCAGTAGGTCCACATCCAAAGATACGTGAACAGCGCCACCACACTCAGGATCAGTCCATATTTGTAATGACAGTCCGTTGGTGGGATCCTTTGAGAAATAGGAAGGAGGCATATACGGAGTGATTCCGTGCAAATTGACTTTTGCATGTTGCACGTTGACAAAGAACTTACTTTCATGGACATTGGTGATGTATTGGCGCACAAGAGGAGCAAATAATTCGCTGTTAGTACATGTCTCTTGTCGGATGTCAAGGTTATATGCGAGTAAACTTGACTGGGCGGCTGGCAGCTTGATATCGTTCATTAAGCCGGCGGGAAGCTTCAAATCCAGGCCAGTCACAAGCAGACGGCCAAGACCCATATCAAGATTATGTTGATATTGTGCCGGGTCGCTGAATTGGGCGATAACCCATCCGCTGCTGTGTTCTGTAGCCTTATCCACAACAGTCACATACTGGTGTCCGGAGAGGTGGCTTGCGTCATACTGCAGGTAAGAGAATGGATGTTGATCCTTCTTAAATGGAAAGGTGGATTGACGGGTCGATGCTGGAAGCAAAATAGCATCAGACGCAGCATTTTTGCAGGCCAGTTTGCTTGACTTTGGATTATCATTAGAAGGGTCCACATTCATTTGGAAAAGTGCATCGGTTGGAATAGACTCATGGGATAGAGGACTGCACAAGAGAACCTCCAGCTTCCCGAGCTCGCCCAGAGAATCTGGTTTCTCGCTCGTTAATAGCGTGAACTTGACTGTTTTCGCTGTATTCTGCGGAGGGATTGGCAAAAGATAAGCTTTTGGCTTTTGTGGATTCGCCCCTAGGCTCCTCAGAACAAGTTTCTCGCCTAGCGGAACAATAGCACCGTCCTCTTCCACAGTAAGTAGGGTTTTGGGTTCCGCATATGGTAAAGTCTTTTCAGCGTTGTCCTCAAGGCCAGTGAGCAACCACTTTCTAAAACCACGCATGCGCTCGGCATGGGGTACTGTCTGTGTCGGTCTTGAAGCGTCGATAACATCGTAAAGCGCACGCACTATACTTTTTCTGGCCTGATCACACCACGTGATAGCTAAATGATCCATGCCAGTCCAGACATTTGGTATGGAGGAAGTGAAGACCGTAAATCCATGGGTTTCAGGCACTAATGAAGCAATGTTTGCAAGATCTGAAGGTACGATGGTGTCCAATCCACCGCCAGCGATCGAGATGAGGGTCGTATGCCAAAGCGGATTGTTAATGGCCCATTTTTGCGAATATGAGTGTCTCCAGTATTCATTTATAGTCTTGTAGATGCGCACAATGTCCCCATCGAAAGACACAGGCGGTCTTGCGTGGGGTGCCGCGAGAGTGACAATAGTATTGATTGACTTGGGTCGATAGTTGGGCATTGTGAGCATAGTACGAGCGACTATCCCTCCCATTGAGTGACCCACAATGATGACCGAGGTCGGATCCGGCAAATGAGAATCACGCAGGGATCGTGATGGTGTATGGTAAAGAGACAGAATGAAAGAGATGGCGTCATTAAGGTACTCGGCTTGATCTAATAAAGTCTGCCCATGGAAAGCGGTGAAGTCCTCATTGAAGTCCACAGTGAAAAAGTCAAGCGGCCTTATGCCTGCATTTGCAGCATTCTCATCGTGCTTGAAAACATTATGGTGGTAGTGGGCAGCTTCGGAGCCCAGTGATCGAACCTGCTTGTAGCTACCAGCATTGCCAGGGATGAATAGAACGGGAACACCTTTGACCTATGTATTGTCAATCGGGGAATCTCACACAGCAGTTTTTCGTATGTACCCTGGAATCATCATCTATACCACCCTCGCGATACAGATGAAGCGAGTATTTGCTCGCAAACCGGGTGTGCTCAGTATCGAAATCGTCAAAGCGTATGAGCGAAGGCCACATGTACGACATTTCGCAGCCTTTGGTATCCAATTGCCTGGTCAAGAAGGACTGTGCCATGAGGAACAGAGCTCCGAAGCCCAGCAATATGGTCGTGATGATCGGCCACGAACATGCCCACTTGTTATGCATCCTTGACCGTCTCTTGCTAACATATTCAGCAGCATATTTGTCTGTGGTATTGTCCTTCAGCGCTAGAGAAGTCATACTGGTGTTGATTTGTATGACACAGTGCGGCACGTCAATGGCAAAAATATCGTTTTCAATGTACGTATACGAATCGGCTCTGTAAGGACGTATTGCGTGGTTGCGGGTACATGCGTGATGATGATCGTAAACGTGGATTTGAACGGCGGTCGTCGCGGGTGGTGTTTTAACGCCTTCGGATGCGCGATGTATGCGATGCGGTGTGCACTTCCTACGTTATCACTGAGTCGATTCCTCTGTGCGTGACTTCCTCTGTTGCCTTTGTTTCCAATTGAATATTCTCTGCCTCGGACAAGTACCCGGCGGTGCTCTTTCCTTCTGGTCGAGAATGGGAGGGGTCCAACTTCAGAGATGGCGCAGCGACCCCTTAGACGCGATACTGTTGATCGCGAAAACGGAGGAAAATGAGCGGAGAGACATGGATGATCGAAACTCTCGTTTCCCACGAGTACCGGCCAGTGTCGCAAACGCTTGACGTTGGATGAGTGCGGTGAGGTGCGTAGTAACGGCGATAGCGGCGCAGGATCGCCAAGAACGAAAGGACGGGCGATCAACTACAAGAGTGGAGGAGCGACTGTGATGAATAGAAATTGCAGCAATTGGGTCTGTTTCCTATTTTGAATATTTATTCATAGACGCAGCAGAACTAAAGAGCGGAGGGAGATTGTAGGGTGGCGGTCGCACGGATTCAGTGAGATTGATGTGGTTAGCAAGCATGGCGATGTTGGCTACACGTTTTCTACATGAACGAGACGCTACGCAGCCCTACATATAAACACAAAGATATTTTTCGCGTTAATTAAGTAGGAATTTATCTAACGACAACAATTCTATGCATAGGTCTGTATTCTGCTTGTTGCTGAGGCTGTACGTGATTTGGACCAATCACGACGACAACTTTTGCTTATTTAAGCAGCCTTCATACATTAGAATAGTACAGGGACCTCTGTTCTCCTCACACCTACATAGAAATTATGGTACTATGGTTCGTTTGGAAGGTTTGAGCGTAGAAAATTGTATGCTCACATCACTGCAACTGGAAGTATCAATGAAGTAGTATGAAGTTCTATTTATCTCAATCTAAGAGACAACGACTACGAAGAGAAAGTTCGTGCCAGCATGCTAAATTTTGGTATCCAGACGCCACCCATGAACCTACTCATATTATGATCGGTACTGTGCTCGATCAACAACCAAGGGACATAACATGCATGCTCGTCTAAGCGTAAAACAAACAAAGGGAAACTTTTCTTTACTCTAGGGGCGAGACATCTAGTCGTCCTCATCGGAGAAGACCTCCTCACCACGCTTGCGACGGGCCATGCGCTCCTTCTTCTTCTTGCCTAGAAGATTGTTAGCATTTATTATGTTAAATGGAGGTGTTTACAGTTTTGGAGGGATTCTCAGGGTGTTTTGGGGTATTTTGGGCTCAACTTACGCATTTCAGAGCTGGTAAGCTTCTTCTTCTTCGCTCCGCCTTCAATCTTATTTCCCATGGCATCAAACTTGTCCTCTTCTTCACCCTTCTCAGCCAGTCTAGGACCCGCTCCCTGTCCCTGGACCCAGTTGTGACCAGAGGGAGTCATCTTACCATCAACAACGGCCCAAACTTCCTCAGTAAGACCCTTGGTGAACTCGGCAGAGTGAGTGATGATGATAACACCACCCTCAAAGGAGTGAAGAGCCTTAGACAAGGCACCGAGCGAGTCACGATCGAGGTAGTTGGTGGGCTCGTCAAGAACGATCAAGTGAGGACGTTGCCATGAGCAAGCAGCGAGCACAACCTTGACACGCTGGCCACCGGAAAGACCACGCATACGAGAGTGAGAGACAAGCTCAGCATCGAGACCGAAGTTAGCGCAGTGAGCCTCGATTTCTTTGCGGACCAAAGGACGGAATTGACCGCTGGCAAGAGCCTCCTTTTGATCGACCTCGGCAACCATCTTGCCGTGGGAAGCAAGAAGTTCGGAACGAGGAAGCCAGGCGTTGTCGGCCGTCATCATGGGCGTCCACCTCTCGTTCTTCATGCCAATGTTCTCACCGAGAGCGAAAGAGCACTCATACTCGTAGGAGTTCTTGAACTTCCTACGGGAGTTGATACCGATGACGCGACGAGGGGTACCCTCGATCTTGTAGACCTTGTCCATGGCCTTCTCATCCTCCTCGGTGACGATCTTGTTGGCACGGTCCATGGTCTCACGGTCCTCACCAGTCTGGAAACGCCACTGGATGTATTCGGAGGGGGTCTTGTCCAAGTGGTGATCAATGTGGGCGAAAGCGTGCTGCTTGATGTAGGCAATACGGATGTTCTCGTGCTGGTAGACCTCACCGGAGGTGGGGATAAGTTCACCGGTCAAGACGTTGACAAGAGTGGACTTGCCGGCACCGTTAGGACCAATGACGGCAATACGGGAACCGAGCGAACACTGGAAGTTGATGTCGGAAATCTGGGGCTTGGAGGTACCAGGGTATTGGAAGGTCATGTTGGTGACACGAACGATAGCCTTGGCCTTGGTCTTGACACCCTCAAGGAAACCGGGTTCGGGGAACTTGAACTCCATATCGGAGGCGCTGAGCTCGTGGTACGAACGGGCAGAGGGGACACGCTTGACGAAAGCATCGAGGTTACCACGGTAACGCTTGAGCTTGAAGCGCTCGTAGTGGATAACGTGCTGGATGACGTTGTTCAAGAACTTGCTGTCGTGAGAAATGACAATGGATGTGCAGGGCGAGCTGGTAAGGTAATCCTCAAGCCACTTGACGTTCTTGACATCCAAGTGGTTGGTGGGTTCGTCGAGGAGCAGGATATCGGGCTTCTCGAAGACGGCACGGGCAAGAGCAAGCTTCATCTTCCAGCCACCGGAAAGAGCGGTGATGACACCAGTGATCTGCTCGTTGGTGAAGCCGAACTCGCCGAGAGTCTTCTCAACCTCGGGCTGAGTGGTAGTAATGCCGACAGCGGCAAGCTTCTTCATGGTCCACTCAATGACAGTCTGCTCAGTATCGGCAGAGTCAAGATCGTGCTCAACGTAGACGGTCTTGACTTCGCTCTGCTTGGGGAAACCCTCGACCTGCTCGTTGTTGATGGCGCGCATGAGCGTAGTCTTACCGGATCCATTGGGACCAAGGAGACCGTAACGCTGGCCACGCTTCAAGCGGAGATGAGTCTGGTTGAGAAGAATCTTAGCACCGTAGGCCAAGTTGAATGTGCAGTTGCAAAGATCCTCGCCCTCCTCCTCATCGGGCTCAACCTCGTCAGCGACAGCGGCAGCGGGAATGGCACGCTTGCGGAGATCCTCGATGACGGACTTGGCCTTCTCAGCACCGACAATGACACCCACGAAGGCACCAGCGTTGGTTTGCCACTCAGTGATGTCATATGCCTTCTCGTCGATGAGCTGGCCACCAATGGCACCAACGTAGTTGATGATGACGTCGAATTTGGAGTTGACATCGCCCAAGACAGCCTTGAGGTGGCCGGCAACGGTGGCAATGTCACCGTCCTTGGAGATTTCAGGGATCTTGCCATCCTTGACATCACCAACACGGACGAGGGTGTCAAGAGCCTGCTTGGTCTTTTCACGGGCCTCGGGGTCGGCAAGGGTTCCGAAGTTCTTCTCGAGAGCAGGCATCAACTTGGGCAAGAAAGCAGCAACAATCTGGGGATCCTCGACAAGTTTGCACATGTTGTCCACGATGACAGCAGACTTTCGCTTGATGGCGGTCTCACGCTCAACAAGACCACGCTCGAGAAGAGGAACCATGATGGCCAAGGTGGGCTCGTGAACGTCAGTAACGAAAGTGGTTGCACCAAGCAAGTGAACGGTCTCGGGAACGTTCTCGGGCTTAGCGATACACTTGATGAGCTCGGGAATGAAGCGCTCGATATCCTTGTTGGAGATCAAGGCGCAGATGGTCTCCATGGTGGCGTAAGCAGCCTTCTTGACCTCAGGCTTGGTATCCCACATGGCACCAGAGATGACGGGGATCAAGTCAGGGACACGGAAAGCGAGCTGAGCGGGAGCGCTCTTAGCGAGGATCTCAATGCACTTGAGACCGGTCATCTTCTCAGGCCACTTCAATGTGTTGCTGAGAGAGTTGATGATGTGTGGGATGATGGCCTTGACGGCGTTGGGGTTGGCAGCCGAGACGATGGCCTCGGAAGCCTGCTGTGCGGCGGTCTTGACGGCGCTCATCTTGTCGGCAACAGCGGTGAGGGTGTTGGGGAGGAGCTCGACAAGGTAGGGCTCGACAGCGGGGGAGATGGTGGAGTGCTGGGCAATGGCGCGAATGGCATCCAGCGCACGCTCGCGGGCAACAGCATCCTTCTTGTTGTTCAACTGCTTTCGCAGCAACTCGACGGCGCTGTGGGATTGCGTTAGCAGAAGTACGAAAAAAAATTTGATATCAAGTGCGGGGTGGCAAAAAAATAGCCATGGAGTAAGGAGGAATGAGTGACTTACGCAACGGGAGCGTCGCCCTCCTCGATATCACCGTTGATGAAGGTGGCGATGTCCAGCGAGGCGGCGTTGATCTCGTCCTGGGCCTTGGAGACGGTCAACTTGCCCAAAAGTTCCTCGAGAACCTTGACCGACTTGGAGTTCTCGGACTTGACATTTTTGGCGGAGTTGGTCGCAGCGGGAGCCATTTTTGCTGGTGACGAGCACGTAGGCTTCGTTACGATGGATTCGGTGGGTATAGAGAAAGCTGAGCTGCGTTGTTCCGGTGAAGGAGCAGACAAAGCAAAGCGTAGAGGAGCGGTCTGGTGGGGGAAGACCGGAGGGGCGTAAGGGGAGAAGAAGCCAGAAAACGAATTCTAGCGGGGTATCTCAAGTCTGAAGCGCAAGTTGTTGAACCTGCACCGTCTAAGCTGTCGCTCGAAAGACAGAATGAGAAAAGAGAGAGCCGAAGGGCGGTTGAAGGAGGGGAGATTGAGAGAGGAGAGTCGGGCTGAATGGAGGGGCGGGCCTTTTTATGTATTATGTGTTCGGCGCACAAGACTTTTTTTTGCGAGCGAGCGGGCTAGGGCTAGGGTGCTAGCGGATAAGATAAGTCGGCGCACGGACCCCACCCTTCTTTCACCCCTCTGTCTCTCTCTCCTACCAACTGGAATCGCCATTCTTTGCCGCTTCGCCGCTGCTTTGCCGGTCGGCCATCCACTGCATTCCACAAGCTTCGTGTCATTTCGCCTTGTTCCTTTCTTCATGGTTTGCAAAAGAGTGGGTACAGGTATCCATCTCCTGTCGTGGCGACCTTCGAAGTGTTGACGGGTACGCCAATGTGTCTATTTGTGGCAATATGAAGCCTCGATATGCGCGCTGACCGCCTTCTTTCTCACATCCCCCCAAACCTCGACTGGACTGGCTAACTTATCGGTCGGTGCATACAATTACCTTAGATTACAGATGATGGTACATACGCTGAGATCCTGTTCAAATCCACCACCCGCCAGACCGTACATTTCACGGGGGCCGGACTTAAGCAAAGCAGAAACAGTGTCCTTTTCTCTCTACCTGCGACACATGCGGCCTCCATGTCCAATGGATCTTTCACGCACTTGCCTTTCCCAGGCAGACGCATTCTCGCAACCCTGCATCTGTAGACAGGACCCTCGATGCCAGGAAGCCCAATCCTTGCGCTACGGCCGCCAACGGAAGCTCCATACTAAATCTTCTTCACAGCAAAAAAATTCTACCAGCTGGCCCTTGCAGCCATCTCCACGCACTTCGCCACACTCTAACCTCAATATTACACCACTTGCCACTAACAAATCCCATCATGTATCCATACCATCAATGATCCAAAATCGTCGACGTCCAGTTAGATGTTCAATTGTACCCCGCTAGGCGCCCTCCCATCCTCGATTTTTTCGTCGTTACCCATGAACCTCGAAAAGGTTAGCGTCATTCACGTGCGGATTTTTTCGCCGTTTCGACTTTCTACAATCAATCTGCTCCTACATCAAACCGGCCCAATGTTTCGTAATCACGACGACGCCACCTCTTGTTTCGACTCAAACGTCCCTCATTCCTCTCAAGTCAATTCTTCTCTATGCAAGTCTCAAATAGATGCAAACAATCTGATGTCGCGTAATTGCCCGCGTAGTCAACTACATGTAGGACAAGCGTTTCCCCCACCACCAATCCATCTCTACCCCGGATTCTCTCCGCTTCCTTTTCCCCACAATACGCTTGTACACATTCGTCTCGTCAGCGGTGTGACTTGCATGGAGGCGTGCTCGTCCTGCATGTCGCGGTGAGATCCGCTTTTGCGCCTTCTCTTGGTTTTGCTCTTCCCAGTATACCAGAAGAGTCGTGCGCCAGAAAGCTTCAAGCAATGGCATCCTATCATCACACACCCGTCACTATCAATCGCGCATATCTCATATCTTTACCTCACTCATGCTAGGTGTTGTAGCATGTTCGCTCAAGCATGTCTTTGCAAAGAGCATGCCATCAGTATTAACAATTGGATTCAGCATTGCATTGAGAGGACATCTGATTTCTCGGAACACGGACGCAGTTACATGGCTTCTACCAAATAACGAATACAACAGAAAAAGAGAATCTTAAATCAAAAACTCCAACCCCCTCTCACCGCTCATCTCACCAACACTACCAATATTAATCCATTCCTCTCACTATCCTTCTTTCCTTCCATTCACACTCGCCTCACTCGGCGCAGGCTGTTACAAAAAAAAACACACGTCACACACGCCATCGTAGTCACAAACCGGATTTTTGGACGGAAAATCGAATGCTACTCACATGTACGTTAGTGTATATGGAAGGCGAAAATGGAATTCTGTTCTGAATGTCTGCGGAAAACGTCAAGATGACTTGAATCAACAATATGGGGTGACAATATCTTGGGTTCCCTTTTATTGGCTATATTGTCCCAGTTAAGATATAGTATCAGGTGGGTTTTTGGGGGGGCGGATGGTTCCGTTACCGTCCCATGCCATCAAAACGCCGTTTCTCTAAGTGATTGACTGTTTACATTGAAGCTTCTCTCGTTCATTAAGCCATACATATATGTTGTTCACATCTCGTGCACATCCTGGCCGAGAACGCCATTGCGAATCTCTGCTGTGTCGCTACCACAGATATTACACTACTCTGCGATGATAAACTTCATTATTTTAGTCTCGAACACAAATGCCTGTACATCAACAGTATATTGAAATTTAGGTACAGAGTCGTTTATTATCAAGACACCACGTGGCGCGGCGTATTGTAACACTGATGATGTACTGTAACCACCCTAGTTACATTTAATCAACTTTGTAAACGCGATATAGGCATCTAAGCGTCAATTCTTATATCAACAATAACAATTAATTAACAGGCGAGATTCATTCTACCAACCAGAACGAGTGGTTTGTAGGAGTCGATCAGAAAGATTGCTCCGACTGAAAGGTTGGACCTACGCTCCTCTCATCAGCTAATTCCACCTGTCTCACAACCGCATCCCCGATTTCCTCACCACGAGCCGTGAGTTCGTCCTACTCTCCGAATGGCCTAACTCCGCGATCTTTATGATTTCCGACTGTTGGGAGTGGAAGATGCAGCACTCAGGTTCATCCTGGTCTATGGTTTGGAATGATTGCTTCCAAGCATCCAAAGATTTGGGCTCCATTTATTCTATGGAAAATGCTTCTTCAGTATGTAGTCGAGGCGGAGGGAGTGGATTACATATAGATATGGATCTAGCTGTGAGCAAAAAAAAATCGGCCACCTCTGCATGTTCACATGGTCGTCGGTGAATGGTGATGCTGATAGCAAGACTTGAAATGCCTCACTAGCAGAATTCGAGAAAGATGAGGATGAGTTTGGAGCAATTTATTAGTGTTTTGATACATATACAATATGGCCGCAAGACGAATAGTTTCCGGGTTCCGTGGGAATATCAACAGCCTCTTTTTGAGGTTAAGGAAGTGCATTGATTTAGCTGCCTGCTTGAGGTTCCAATCACAATATAGTCCCGTTGTAGCAGGTAGCACCTGCGCTTGGTGGAAAGTGCGCTGTCCCAATGAATTTCACCACTACATCATCAACTTCTTTCTGTTGTCCTTACTTCTCATTTCTCGTTTTTCTTTATCTTACAGCTCATCTCTCACGATTTCCTCACGCTTTCGATCTTTCCATGACCTCACCTCGATAATGCTTCCTCGTTGTTCACAAACACCACGCTTTCATTCTTCAAGTGGGCCCAAGGAGGAATGCACATTGTCGTCTCCTACCTCGTCGCGATCCATGTTAAGCATATGACATATCAACAGATTGGTCCCTCCCAACGTATCACACATGACTTGCAGCTGGATGCGGCATTCCCGTTTCGCATCTGTAATATATGCTACAGTAGTGGCTTTGGCTGCAAGGGATTTGCTAGAGGTTCAATTCCTCGAGGGGCGTTCGTTGACACCAAGGAGGGCTGGTTAATGGTTCTTCGGATCCTTCGCACCGCACCACTCAGCTACGATTGCGCTCTGGCTAACAAGTCGTAACGATTTTTGTGGCTTTTCTAGGATATCCGGACATCTCAACGTTTCTTCTCGTTCGCCTGTCTTCGAGAACCGATGATTCGATCATTTTTGTCAGTCTAGTGAAAACTCCGTCGCTCTATTTCTCTACCCGTACTTCCTTCAAATGTTGTCCATAGACCAAGGTTCACGATCTAGGCAATATTCAGCACTTGAGGTGAGATGAAAATCATTTCTGCATTTCAAATGTTTGCAAAACTTATGCCGATATCCGACAATGCATCATTACACGTTCATACTAGGTATTCATTACTAGTCTCGCGGTATCAAAGGAATCTTAGTGCATTATCAGGTCACAGTGATCGATATTGATTCACGTACTTACTGCATTAGGACATCTGGGCCTACTCGTCCAATCATGTCTTGAGGAGTAATAGAGATTGATAAGATAACGGGCCACCCCTAGCGTGTTGGCTTCAAAGGTTACAGCGCTTATGTACCTTGTTTCCTACAAACTGTACCCAAGTTCAACGTCGAAAATTCCATACAGAGAGCAATGGCACAGCAATCTGTTTTCGGTTCCGGACAATCACTATCCAATGTCTCTATTCCTGCATCCCCGTTGTATCCTCAGCCAACGATTGAATTATGCAGCTCAGCAGATGTCACTCTGTTGCTCGGCGAGGAAGAGCAACGCGTCGGCGCGTCCATTGCGGCTATGCGAAATGCAAGTCCAGTATGGGCGGCCATGTTATCTGGTCGTTGGGCCGAAAGCGAAAATTCTGAGATTGCTTTCCCAGATGATGACATTGAAGCTATGCTTCTAGTCCTCCGTATCGCGCACACCCGCTTTAGTGAGATCCCCCAAAAAAACGGTTTGTCGTTTCAGCTCCTACTTGACGTCGCCGTGGTATGCGACAAGTATGACCTTGTCCATATGGTTCGACCTTTCCTGGACCTGCATTGCTGGGCTGCATCTTACTCCTACCCATTGTATACTGGACCTGGCTATTCCGGATGGTTATTCATCGCTTGGACGTTCGGTTACGCTGACAGTTTCGATGAACTCGCCAGGCACCTGGCTTTCACGACTTCTGTGAGGCCACTCAGTTTCCCCAGAACGGGGCTCAAATACATAGTGACAACGAGTAAGGGCAAGGAGGTGGAACAGACAATGCCTCCCGGCATCCTCGGTAAGTGATTCCCTCCTTAGACTAGATCTGGCATGAGTATGGGCTCATACAATATGCAATCAAGTTTGTCACACTTTTATAAATCAGCCCACTAACATATTGATATAGATAGTATTCTTCAGGTGCGTCGGAATGCTTTGGCTGCGGCGTTGGAAGCAATGTACAGAATACTTGACATAGCACTCGTAGATACGCAATGCGTAGCCAGAACCAAAGACAACAAACCGATAGATGCCTCAGCGTGTCGTGCGCAGATTTTAGGGACCCTCCTACCACAACTGATGTCAATTTCTATGTACCCAGTCCGCATGCAGGCACAAAGTGGTTCATGGAGCGTCAGCGATCTGCAGGAGAAGATTCAAGCCATCAAACCCAGTCCACACAAGTCTTACGATATTTGGCAACTGTACCACTACCGAATTCATGACTATCCTCTCTCGATGGAGACAAAATTGGAGGCATATGAAAAACAGGGGTTAATTGTTCATGATTCATGTACCGCCCGGCTCGATTTTTCAGCCGCAGTTCAAAAAGTGGTCGATCAAATGCCTTCACCGACTCTAGACTCACATAGGCGGCATATAGAAGAGCAGGCAAAGAAGTGATGTAGGGCAGAATGACGACATTCTACGCAGGAGTTATCGTGGACTCATATGATTTTCTCTTATCTTCGTCATTCTTCCTCAACTTTCCTAATTTCTCTATGAGGAAGCTATAAACGGTAGTCTTAAAGTAGGCTCAGTTCATCATCCAGAAACGTACATATACAGAAAAGGAGATTGAGAGTTGGATCGCTGCAAACCCAATCCATAGTTTATGATACTATTTCGGTCTTGATGTGAGTAGTTTTGGATACCATCTGTACGTACCTAGGTATTCATGATCACTCTTCGCTTCCATGGAGTCAGCAAACATTTCGCCAGTGTCAATAATTTCATAATTTCAAAATATGGTTCGTCCGAACTCTGAATTTGATGAGAGCATGGCTTGGTATTACTCACACCTGTGCATGTTTACTTAGCGAGCATATATTTCCGCGCACTGTTAATCATTATTGTATAATCGCTGATGTGGGAAGCGGTACGCCGTCATATGGAAGAAATTTCCGATGAAAAGAATTGTATAACATCGATGATTGCGGCACAAACATGGCTATGGTTGTAGAGGAATCGCAGTGAAAACGGCTATTCTTGTGGGATGCAAAGTATATGGTACCCCCTGTAGCTAAATATGTCATTCGACACGTCTTGATCGTAGAGTGCGCAACTCCCAACAGCAACTTCCTGCAAGTGTCGTCCACCACACCCGACTTCCACCGCCCATTTTTGATCGCCAACGCCAACTCTCTTGATCTTCCGTTCGCAACCAAACCCTCATCACTATCCATGACACTCAGGACCTCAGAGCCACTTCCAAACATTGGCGGACATGACCCCCCTCGCCGAGAATCTCTTCTCAAGACAAGGTGAGTACTTTCCCCAAAGTCATAAAGCGCGGTGTCATCAGCAGTCCATAGGTGAGACTTCTACCCTCACTCACCACGAAGTAGTAGATACTACTACTGAGAGTGGTAAGGTTGAGGGGTGGAGGGTGCTTTTATATTGCATAGGACTTCCGTCCCATCTAATCGGTCGCACATAGAATGACTCAAAGAAATTTGGAGCAGGCTTCTGGCACCAATGCCGCTTTACTTTTTGACAAAAGCTTTTCGTTGACGTTCTTCGTACCGCTCCTTGCATTCTGTGCACCCATGGTACTCATGACCCGATATCCTGGTATTGTTCCGCAGTGCGGCATTCTACAATCATTCCTACAATTTCACTCATCTGCTGCACGATAGCTATATATGACGCCTACAAGTGCAGTCGCAACAACCAATGATGTAACGACAGTGATAACGATACATCTAGACAAGAATTGAAAAGAGCGTTCTACTCCAGATAACAATCATCTCGCTAATGATTCAACCTGGTCTTCCGATCCTCAATATGAATATTTTCGTACGTCTCCTTATCCCAGTACTTGCGAACAAGCTCAAGAGGCTCTTTCAGTTCGACATCCACACTCTGCGTCCCCGTCTCGGCGGGAAACCGAGCGAATCCAACCGTAGAATCTGTGCGCTCGGCGTCTATAGACGACATGCGCTGAGAAGTTCGCGTCCAGAAGGTGAACCTCGAGCCCATCGGGGTGTGAGGCCAGATGCGGCTGAGAAAACTCTTCGGCGGCCTCTTGTGGCCGATGGTCGTCGGCTTGTTGCTCGGATCGTCGTTCGCGCTCGGCTTTTGTGTGAGCCGCGAGAACATCTTTTTGACCTTATCAGGCATGATGCGGACGAACAGCATCCGAATCGAAGGGAGTGAAATGCAGACGTAGATCGAGAGGGCTTCCAAATCAGTCCATATCATGCCTTCGCCGTAGTTCCAGCTGGGGTCCAGTGACTGTTTGAAATTGGGGTTGGCCTTGAGTCGGAGCGCCGTCGCGATGCAGCCGAACGCACCGATGCTGAGTAGACCGCCGACGGCGAGTTTCTTGAGCCGACTGATGTGAAGAGATCGGATAAATGTGATTGGTAAGGCGAGCAGTATGGCGTCTTGCACTATAGCACTTACGCCCACCGCGAACCCGATACCTGAAACATCCTTACATTTTCCTTTAATATCGAGATCCCAAAACCCCGGTACCGGGTCGCAGGTGAAGATGGTGACGAAACAAAGGACCAGGGTGTTGACAGCGATAAAGGCCAAGACGGTGTAAGCGATGATGCGAAAACGAGGAATCTGGAAAATCTCCATGTAGAATAGGACGACGGAAGCTTTGAGAACTCCCAGGACGGCGATGTATACAATGGCAGCGATATAAACTGATCAAATCAGCGCGTATCTTTTGTCCAATGGCAAGTAACTCACACAAGCGGAGGATAGGGAGAAGTCTGCCATCCTGAAGATCCCATAGATGCAATCCAAGCCCCAAGTAAATCACTGGCCTCGTTAGAAAAGTCCGTGGATCGTAGAATTTGTCTCGCATACTGGTAAAAGTGCAGCCCATAGGGACGGCTTGCAAAAAGAATGCAATAGTGAGAACAAGGTCGTCCAACGATAGTCGTTTAGCAACATATTTCCCTGTAAGTCGGAGAAAGACCGACAAAGCAATGCAGACATATGTGACGAGCAGGACCCAGAACATTTCCTTCCGGCTCGATTCATGGGGAAGGTTGCACAGATCTGCTTGAACTCTTGAAGTGTTTTGGATATCGGCCATTGTGCATTTTGCGAGAAGGCACCTGGAGAGATCTGCTGTAAGCTTGTCATTGGTGCAGACGCAATGCTGATCGTCTGGAGCACAGCCGCTTGTCGATATGAGCGGAATCATACATTGAATCTGCAACATCCAAATCAGCCTCGATCTTTATATTCAAGCATACGATACTTACAGTGCATGGCGGGAGATCGGCAATGGTCAAATTTCGTCCCGCGATGCTGTTCGCGAAGGCTCCTTGAATAATAATGGCCAAAGAAAATAGGATGATGAATGTGTGCGTGCGTACACTCATGGTGGTGACAGTCTCTATCGAGAGATAACGGGATATCCTCTTTGAAGAAATGGCGAGAAATTCTTATTAACACTTAATATTCAAAACTTTTTTGAACTGGGCTGCCCAGCCTAGGTAGTATACGTACTATTTCAAGTGCCCACAACTCATGGCGAGGGAACATCTCTTTGGTTCACAAACATCGTCAACGGTCCGGTTGTGGCGTTGAAACCCATCGGCATACCTTCACATCTCGCGAGGTTTCCCCAATTAGGTTCCTTCTAGCCCAAAGTATGATTTGTAGATTTAGAGTAGAGACTAGGTCGCACTAACAGTAAGTGGAACCTGGGGAATTTGATACTGCGGAAATTTACATATAATGGATTCAGATCCGCGACAACAGGACTATTACAGCACATCGACCTGATTCGTAAGTATCTACCTATTCTCACAAAAGCTCGTGATAATAGCTGTGACGAGGCCCTGCATATGTAGTTTTTGAGATCAACACTAGCATGATAAGAGGATGGCTACAATGGATCTCGACGGTTCTGTGGATTCTAAAATATTCACAGATTGCTACTTGCAGTGCTTCCCCGCATACATATCTCCATGTACCCTGTGTCGTGGGGGACAACCCCGCTCGGCATCAGTATCCTACCGTACACTACGGTGTATCTTCACATCGATCGGAGCCACGCAGGATTGTCTCAAGATAGCCAAGATCTGCCGATACTGTTACATAAATGTAAATACTCTAAACTTTGAATTGTACGACAACTCTAGATAACCATTGGTAAGGACGCCAAGCGAGTTCGCGCCCTCATCGAAACATTTTCAGGTGCTCGCATCCAACCAGAGTGCTGTCATGATAAACTAATACGACGATTGCCCCAATAGATTACTCTAACTTTCAAATGCTGAGCATGGAAGGTCGTTTCATCGGGACAGAGGCGCCAAACACAAGTAATGATAGCTTCACCTAAAACATTTTATCTTTCATAATCGTGAGCAACGCACCAAAAAAACAACCCAGTGATTCATAGCAAAGACATAGATGACATCATCACTAAGTATCAACGATGGCGTCAGCTTTTGCACCTTCTTCAACCTATAGCCACTAACACAGCTCCAGGTATCTAACACACCATTGCGTTAAGACACTACCGACATTGACTATGGACTATGACTCACCGGGTGGAACACGTTGGCCTGCAGGAGTCTTTCGAGTTCGGAGTTATTTCGCAAGCATATCTCCATCAAGCGGCTCCTTTTCCAACTTTTCGAAAAACAATTCTTAGCGGGAGTGAGGTGAATTGTAAATTCTACGGGTGGCGTAAAACCGATCCTTCCAAGGCTTTCCATAGAATGATCAACCTCACTCGTTTCGAAATCACAGAGCCTCAAATAAGTCTCTCACAGTAGATTGACTCGATAATGTGGTGAAGGCCATGCTGGATGCGGACGTGGAAGTGTATCCGGTATTGCAGTTCTACAACTCCTTTGCTTCAATGAGAAGGGACTTGGAGAACAATATACAGTGTCCCAGAGCATGGATAGTGTATGCTGGGCTTCAGGACTTGACTATCATGTCTTGATTTGATACATCGGCGATGAGGACTCGGCACCAGCGAGCCCGGTTTGCGGATTTGCTAGGGGTATTTGTTGAAAGTTGTATCCCAACAGCTTCCCAGAGTGATAAAAATTTAAGACTGTGGTAGGGGGAAAGAGTCGACCAAGGCCATACCATTATATACTCTCTGGGAAAGAACGAGGCGATACTAGTAGCGTCGGTTTTGAAGCGACGGGATGGCCATTGCCAACCTCGCACACTATCCAGGCGATAACCGAAATCGGCGTAGCTACCAACTCTTGTGAGAATTGAGCATAAACTCTCCTTTATTTATAGTCTTCAATCCGAGTTCCATATCCCAACCAACCTCTCCAACCCTCACTAACATGACACCCCCAGGGTGAAGCCAGGGAGTCAAAATAAGCACCAGTCCACATATATAAGCGCGCCCAACCGGTCTCGCTAGGTAGGTAACTCTCAACCAATTGTCACCAAGTGTTTCCCTCCTCATATCAATACTAATCAACAAAGCATCCATCTATAAAGAAAAGAATGTAGTCAAAATAAGCACTGCGTTGCATGTAAGCCTTAGTCGCGATCGATTGCGCAAATTGTACTCGGTGTTTCTGTGGGGATGGTGTCCTTGTGCAGGGTATGTGCACGTGGAGCAGATGTCCAGGGTAGTGAGATGTGAGACAACACACCACATTCTTAGGTCCAGCATGTAAAATTGACGGGCGGTAAAATAGACCCTGCGCATGCCCGGGGTTCTGCGGGGTTGTGCAGGGCTGGGTGGATTGTTGAGGTGATGGAGTTGGTATTGGGAAGATGGGCTGGCAATTGGATTTGGGTTATGCTCTTGTCCTTATGCTAATGAACGTTCTAGTTGGGATCGAGGGATTGAGGGTGCATTGCGCGAGCTAAGTGTGGTTTTCCTCTGCGTATATATCAGCAGCCTACAATTGATGTTTGTGTAACACAGAGAGCCCTTTTCTTGGTTTTGTTTTAATAGCTGTCGACCTCGGTAAGGATCCCCAGCATGAGTGCAAGCAGTAGGTTATCGTTGACCTCAAGATCAAAAAAAGTATACATCAACGTTGGCGAGGGGAAGCGAATCTGCACCAGGCACCCAGACGAAGACTGAAAGTTGCGGGAAGAGAGTCGTTAATTCGTACCTTTGCACTAACAGCTCGTGTGAGTCAGGGAGAACGCAAATAAACATTACGACTTCATAAAAGGAACATCGACATCACTTTATCTCTCTCCCACCTCGTTTCTTCAGCCGGATCAAAGGGCCTTCATGATAACTCGTGAAGACGTCCAGCATCTGAAACTCCTTCTCCTGTGTGCGCCCCCACTCCCGTCTTTCCGCGACGTAATCCCAGTACACCTCCCTCCAGCCCTTGCCCTGCTTTTTCACTACCTGGAAATCATACGCCCACAGCATGCGCGCCAATACTAGACCCATTTCCTGGTACGCCATTGCCTTGCCCACGCAGATTGTCCTGCCTACTCCGAACGGCATGAAGACCTCTTTCGAGTCGGTGTTCTCGTTTTCAGTGAGCCACCGCTCAGGCATGAAAGTGTGCGGCGCTGACCAGTATCGCTCGTCGCGGTGGATGGCGTAAGCCGGAACGCCGACATCCACGCCTGCGGGGATAGCCCAGCGGTCTGCAATTACAATTCCACCTGGAAGGACTTCTCTAGGGAGTAGCCCGCTGACGGGGGGTGAAAGCCGTAGTGCTTCGTCGATACAGGCGTAGAGGCATTTGCATTTGGTCACGGTTGATGGCGTCATGTTCTCGATGCCTCCTGGGGCATTTGGGGGAAATAGTGAGTCCAGCTCACTGCGAACTTTGGCCAACGCATCGGGGTTGTGCAGGAGATAGAAAAGTGTTGCTACTGTGCCGGTAGCAGATGTGTCTGCCCCCGCTACCATTAAAATGCCTGCCTCGGCGGTTAAGTCTTTGAGGGTGAATGAGTGCGGTTTATTTGAGGGGTTGGGGCTTTTGAGCTCGGGTGCTGGATCGTCTTCTAATGTAGTCTCATCAATGAGTGACGAGAAAACATCGCGATGCAGAATCGTTGGCGCGCCTCGAATGCGTTCAATACATTGTTGACGAGAGAGAGCTATGAATCGGAACACCCCTCGCATCATCCCAGGAAACAGAATTCGATGCAGTTGAAGCTTCAACATAAGAGCAACGTGCCCAGCAGCGTGAATCCCAGCAGTAGCTTGCGGAAGCAGTTCAGGGATAAACCGGTTTTTGTCGGACGTTTGGACTTCGAGCTTTTTGGAGAAGATGGTATCGCCCATCATGTCGGTAAAGAGGTATTGTATAGTTTCCGACAGGTTGAAGGTGTTGCTCCAACGCTCCTCTTTAACACCGCCGAGCACGGTCCCCGTAAGAACTCTGGTGTTTTCCAAGATACTGTTCTCAAAGTCGCCTAGTTTGGAGGGCTCCAGTGCTTGCTTGAGCACACGCCTTTTGAAATTGTGTTCTCCTTTGTCGATGGAGGTCAATGTGGCAGACGCTTCGAAAGGGATATTAAATCCGCTGTGGATCTCAATTAGTACTTGGGTTTGCTACCGGGGGGACGGGGTGGAAAATACTTGTAGACTTGCGATTTTTGAGTGTTTGCGCGGACTCCATATATTGCTTGGACAGCTTCTGCCGTGCAGAACGAGAGCCGGTTTGGAGCATACCGAACTACAGGGCCTGCGATATTCAACTATTAACTAACCAAATTGTATTATTCTCGTAATAGGATCTATACCATAGACATCATGCCATATCTTGAAATGAAGATGGCGTTCGCCGCAAAGACATGAGAAAATGTTGTAGAACTCAGCGCAAGCAGCGTACCACGGGCCTGGATATCTTGCTAGAGGGTGAAAGGTGACGCGGTAAACGATAGTGAGAAGCCACTGCTCGTATCAGAAAATTGTTCCTTGTCTTGATGGAGCAACTGCATGTGATCTTACCAATTCAACGCCCAAGATTGCTAATCTTGCGACATTCGTCTGCGTTTGACGAAAGAGCCAAAAGAGAAGAATACAACTGAGTAGACATAGCGTCGCCAGTATGGGATGGTGTGTAAAGTTTAGTGTGGTGTTTCGAGAATGAGTTGATGGCTGCTGTCCAAGAGCCTTCATAGTGCAAGAGGTCTAGGATTCTGACAATGACATGACAGGGAGAGAGGAATCAAGGTAGATGGATAATGTTAACGGAAGAACGAATGGTTCTAGCCGATTACTACAAAGACAGTTCGCCGATCAGTCAATTTGCAGGTTACTCTATTTCTTGATGCAGCAGTGCGGGGTGTGCGTTTATGCCCTGCTACAAGGCCTACCTCCTCCAATAGAGTCAATGTCCAACCCAACATTCTTGGTGGCGCGCTCGTAGTTGTATGGTCTGCAATATAATGTCGGCTGAGGGATGCGTTAAGTCCTTGGCTAGTGCGCGGCATCCTTCGGAGCAGGGCAACGTGTGCATGACATATTGACGAGGCGGCGAGGTTGGATGCGAACTTGCAAGCGATAGGACAATCCAAGCAGGGAAAGTTAATGCCAGTCACAGCTTCGGTTTGGGCCTGATACGAGAGCCACGTTTTTGTTACAGGGTCATGCGTGGGCGGATACCATAATTAGCAGTAGTCGCGAAGCTGGAAACCGGCTCTTCATTCATGGGTAGTTTCACATCTCCGCCATTGCTCGCGCGGATGAGGAACGAATGCCTGGCCACCTCCAACACACTGGTTCACTACCACCCCGGATATCGGTTTTGCTCCCAAATCATGTCATGTCATGCCATTTGATATCATAATCTAAAACCATCTAAAACTGTACAACATCATCGCGGTCGGAAGGCGCGATCAAAGATTAAAGCTCATCATCATCAATGATAGCCACTTCCAACACACCATGCCCAAAAAGGTAGGAGATATAACGAGCTAAGCCACGCATTCCAAACCAGGAAAGTTTTCTTGTCCTCCTTCACACCTCTGAACACCATCGTCCGAACTCCAACCACCCCAGCCAGGCCTGCCACGAGTCCGCTCATCCAAGCACCCGGACTCCAGAACCACGAACACAGGACAGAACATAGCCCCACCGAACTGCAAATGCTGACACGCGCCGGAAAATCACCAATCACTAGTGGTACCGTGCGTCTTCCGCGGGCTCCATCGCCCGGTTGGTCTTCCATGTCTTGTGCGTGTGTTGTGCAGAAAAGGATGCAGATGAGAACAGCGAACCACTGGTGTAACAGTGCGCAGTCCGTTTGCACTGCTCGGAAAGGTGTCAAGGAGTGTTTCATCTCCATGAGAGAAGGGCAGGACAGGCCGAAGATTGGTTTTCCTAGAGCGACTTCCATCGCGCCAGTCGAGAAACTGATGTATCCGAGGCTGTTGATGAGGTTTCTCGCTAAGGCACTCCTGTTGCCGCCGCCCACGTTGTTGTATGCATACCCTGAGACTGTTAGCCCGGTTGGTAATGCGGGTAGGGTAGTTTATAGGCACGCGGCAAAAACTACCCAGGAGCAATGCAAGAAATGCAACTAGGAATTACGTAACATTCCCCCCGGAAAGCACAAGGAAATGAGGAAAGTAAGATAACGTACCCAAACCCATGAGCGCCACACACTGCACCAAGCCCCCAATCCAGTAGCTAACCGCGAAAGCCGCGCAATACACCCTCACCCTCCAGCTGTCCATCTGGCTCTGTGTGATTCTACCAGCCGGTATCGGTCTCCATGGCTTGTTCAACTTGTCTTCTTCAATCGATGACGTCTGTCGCTGGTTTTCGATTGTGAATAGTAGAAGGTTGATCCAGACCCATAGTGCCGTCAACGGTAGCCGCCATAGAATCGATGAAGGCTGTGGTATACTTCGTGAATCGAGTCCAAAAACGGGAGCTGCGAGTGCATTCGATATGCCGAAAAGGGTTTGTGGGAGTAATATGCTCTTGATATCGCTGTAGGTCATGAGCCAGAGGGTGTATAGGAGAGATGGTAATCGTGTCGACATCTTGACTGTGTCTCCCAGAGGGAGACATCTCTTGTAGAGAAAAAGGACATAGAACATAACATTGCTCATGCTTGCTGAAATGGGCGTGCGTAAATTCGCTCCGAAAACCTTAGGAAGGCCCCTGGCTATATATAAGACCAACACCCACCAACACCCATCTCGTCTCGGCTTCCCAAATCAGCAGACCTAGTTAGACAATGCATCGGATCGCGTTCTTGTGTATATGTGCTCGGAATCCTGACGGATGTTCGGAGTTACCCCAGAAGCTCTTTTCACTGAAAAGTACAAAGTTACAAGGAAACGTCTTACAGTACGCAAAGTACTACCACCATCAATTGATCTTATGTGTACATGTATGCAACAACGCCTGATTTTCTCTCGTGAAGCTTCGATAGTTCTCTCAACATACGCTCCGGGTCAATTCAACAACT
The DNA here is from genome assembly GCA_023627715.1 of Periconia sp. R9002. Lineage (NCBI taxonomy): Eukaryota > Fungi > Ascomycota > Dothideomycetes > Pleosporales > Periconiaceae > Periconia > Periconia sp. R9002. The sequence continues at coordinate 70,033 of JAMAHW010000091.1, forward strand.
CATTTCCTGTGCTCATGGTGAAGCAAGTTAATAAATGCAACTTCACGGCGTAGTCTTTATCGAATAATGCAGCTATCCGGCTCCACTCGTCCTCCTACAGTAAAATTAATTTACAGCGCATGTGCCGAGGTTTGACGATCCGACCAGTTGACGCAAGGAGATCATTTGCCGCGGGTACAATTTCCTTGCGTGTATGGATGCGCCGTGATGTCACGAGTAAAAGTGGGTGGTGTTCCGTGTGAGTGTAACAAGAGGGAGGCATCGCCCCGTTCTCTCTCAGGCATTATCCGTTGGCACCCTAGCGAGGCATTTGGATGACTAACCATCCCACCCTCTACTTGTTGCGTATTACACCAGTGAGACTAGTCAAACATAACCAAGTATGCACTGCTGGCCTCAAAACTTGTTGTTCATATCGTACTCGCTCAGGCCCGACATCCCAAGGATCTAGCCTAGAATCCGCCAAGTATGTGACAGGACAAAACTGAACTGATCTCTTGGATAGTGTCTACAGCACATGCGCAACGTTGAGCATCTTGTATTCCGTAGTACACCTTGCCTAGAAAGCGGTAATTATGGTAGCCCGCTGATTGGATATTTCTTCTAGATGCTTTTAGTCGGGTAGAGACGCCTCTCTAAACACCCCAAACAAAAAAAAAAGCATGTAGTACTCACCACCTCCAACAACCTGCACCAACAAGAAAAGACAGCTAGTTCTCAAACACCCCAGCAAAAATGTAAGTATACCAAGTCCTAGGTAGTGGGTACGTAGCCAACACAATGGCGCGCCCACGTGGAAGCTGCATGGCATTCCTAATGAATCTAGACAGACGGACGAACTAACGGACACGCCGGGGAATACGATATGCTTTCCCCAACCCAACAAGGCGATCCCTTTATTTTAGTCTAGTTGTACCGTACGAAAACCAACGACACTAAGGTTCCAAACCAAGATGCTGAAGCAGCACTTGCCGCTGTCTGCGCGTCAACAATCCTCCATACGAGTGAATTCTAGCCCCCCGGGCTTGCCGCGTCTCTTACGAATACAAAAAAACCCCGAGAAAACTCCACATTACCCTGACATCGCCTTTGATCTGGATAAGCATATCTGAAGGGTAGTTGCAGTACTTGATTCCGCATACGTGGGGTGCCACTCAACCCTCCAAACCACCTCAAGCCTACACAGAAAAACACAAACGACCCTCCCTCCCCCTCTCCCCACCAACCCCAAAAAATCCCCCAACCCATCTTACGCAAGTGGCACCAACCCCAACCCCAACCCAACCCGCCAACCTCAGACGAAACACACGCCCACCAGTTCCAAAGTTAAACTAACCCAACTCGAGCTAAGACAACAAACCTCTCTGCCACCACCACCAACATCCCACATCCCGCATCCTACTCAATCGAGACTAGACTAGACTAGACTAAGGCTAGGGTGTTATTATAACAAGCCTACGGCACATCAATCCGTTTTTGGATCCGGCATATCATGTGTGTGTTAAGGGATGGGATGGATGGTACTGGGTTGGGTTGGGCTACCCAAGAAGCTAACAGTTACATATACGAACCCAACACCTTGTCCGCGGTAAGGTGTGGACGAGATGGATCTTACCTACATAGGAAGCCTCGCGAGGACATAGATAGATATGTATGATGAGTCTAATCTTTGTTTGGGCAATCATGCTTACTAGATAAAATCAAAGTACCGTAGAGTACCGGATATCGCGATTTCCGGTCCTACACACAAAACAGTACATACACAAAGGATTCAGTCAGCTCAGCCACGTACGGACAGCGTGATAGGTATTCCACCAGGGTGACGCCGAATATCAAGGCGTTCAGCTCAACTGCATTCTCTACAACATTAGACTTATCGCCTCCGCTTTATACGTACGCATGTATTACCTAGTCAGTTAATGATGTCCTGATATACCCCGTCTCCAATGTAAACACTTTGCTTGCTGTATGTATGTATGTATCTGGATTGTAGATGACGCTTGGTACAGCTATGTATTTATCCCAACCCAACTCCTCACAACAACCCCCTCCCCCTTCCTCCCAGAATCCCACCTCAAGACTTCACTCCACACCGATACAAGGACCTACCTACCTTCCCCATCCCCCCCATTCTCCCCTCCCTTACCAAACAAGAACCCCCCACCACACGTAACCCACATATCCACAGCCACCACCCTCCCTCCCTCCTTCATCCATCCACCCAGCCCAAACATAACCTCTTTTCTCCCAACGCGTTTATCATAGTTGATTAGTCGATTAAAATACAACCATTCACCTTCGCATTTACGTTTCCGTCCTCGTTTCCGTTTCTACTTGAAGCTTAGCGAACACGGTACAGGAAAGTAGAGGAAAGGCAGGTTAAGTATTGGGTTCGTTGGTTTTGTGATAAGGAGAAGGGTGGAAGGTTTGGTAAGATATATGTACATATGTAAGCATCGACATGGTATAGTATAGTTCAAGCTCCACCAAACACTTTGGAAGACTATCTACCTACATACATGCCCAGATACCAACCCTCCCTACCTATCCTATCCTTCTCATACACATACAACCTCCCAACCAAACCAAGGAAAAGACATCCAGTCCGTTCGTTATGTACGCGTGATTCTCTTTCTTTCTTTCTTTCTTTCTTTCTTTCTTTCTACCTACATACATAATCCGGTGTTGGTGTTGATACTTGTGCGTGGTTTTATCCAATCGTGTCGCGCGAATAAAACTGCTTTTGATCGGATGGACATGTATGAATACGCCTTGCTGAAAGAAAGGACGAAGGTTTATGATGTATGTATATGTAATGTGCAGTCTGTGGTGTTTTGGTGGGTTGGTAAGTTGCGACGTTGCGAGTCGGTGATGTATGTAGTTGGATTGATTGATTGGGAGGGAGTGGGGTGTACATGTTTTGGTCGATATCGTAGAGTTTGTACTTTCGGCTGCTGGAAAATAATTGCTTGCGATATCGAGGTGGGAGATGATTTGGTATGTATGACAAGAGATTAACATAGAAGGTGCGTGCATGGAAAGGAAAAAAAAAAAGAAAACGTTCGAGACCTGCAGACTCCAATATTTTAATATTTCATTTCTTGAGTTGTTGCTGACCGCTAACATGTTACCCCAGCTATGTGCGTGTGGGCGGACGTAACGACATTGCTTGGCTGTATATCTATTAATGCAATTGATATGAGGGACAAAACGAAAGAAAAAAAAGCCCGGGGATTCGGCAACAACGAGTTCGGGTATATCCCTCATAGACAGATGGATACTATCCATCACAACGCATCCAAGAGAACGCCGGTCCAATCCACGCCTAGATTCATGTCGTCTTCAAGAACTACCTCCAAACTCCTTTTCGCGCTGTCATTGTGGCGAACCAACAACGTTGACCAAATAGAACATCATCACCCTAATAGATGCTAATGCAAATGTAAATGCCGCTTCGTTTCGATACATGAACAAACAAAAGGACAAAGCAACTGGTTGGTGTCCATAAATACCCAGAGAAAACCAAGAAAGAAAAGGCAGCGCAATGTAAACATTCGTTATCGCGACGGTTCGGCGCGGTGGTAGTATGATGCGGTGGGTTGGCTACTCGGAGCTTGCGGGGGGTGGTACATGGGACTGTTGACGGACTTTCCGGGAGCAGGATGGCCTTCGAACATGACGCGACGGGGTGTTGCGATGGTTCTTTGATGCTCTCGAGGACCGTCGGTGTTGTGAGGGACGCGGCCGGAGTTGTTAGGACTGCTCATAAAGAGCAGGGTATCGACGGCGTCTTTTTCAGCTTGTTGACTAGGCATGCGAAGAATACCCGCGCGTGGTGTGGCTGGAGCTGGCGTTCGTGGAGTTCCGCTAAGATCGCTGTAGTATTTTCTTTGATTCGATCCGAGGAGGGGAGGTGGATGGTATGAGGCACTGGATCGACGCTTTCTCCGTGAACTGAGATCGGGGGCTGGGCCGAGCATTGGTGCGGCGTTTGAGCCGGTAACTGTGATGAGATTTACGGCAGCGTTCATGGTGGGATTCGCGCCGGGTCGCCAGTATGCTAAGGCACATTAGTATGAGTGAAATTCGAATGTATTGATATAGAGAGACATGCCTGGAGGAGTGGTTGCAAGCGACCGCGAGGGGTCTGATGGTGTGCTATGATGCGGAGACCTCATGATATGGTCCGAATGTTCAGATACACCACTTGGACGTCTTGCACGGTCTATGCCTAGAGGTGAATCGAATGTCGGCCGAGGGCCGTTGTTTCTGCTGATGGTAGAAATGGGTGAGCCCTGCTGGGAGGTCTGCTCCTCGAGTTCTTCAAGCGACTGCTTTTCCCATCCATTCTGCACCTTGACCATGGCGTATGAAAGCCTCGTCTTGAGTTGTGCGGAAATCTGCATCCAAGAGTCAGTCACATGCGAATCGGCCTCCCACGTCTTCGGCTTCTCAGCACATACCTCACCAATTCGTGAAGTATCCATGCTCTTGCTTCTTTTGTGGGTTCCAGCGCGCCCAGCAGCAGCATCCACCGACGACTCAACAGTTCCACCCTTGACTGACCCGTCTGCTGTCCTTTTGAAGCCATGGGTGGCAGGCGAGCAAAGCGATATGGGGCTGGCTGCTGTGTCACCCGTTCGCGGCAGGTTCGCGGCGTCGATCCGGAGCAATGCATCTTGAGCTTTAGCTCGAGCTCCGTTCGGCGATTTGGGTGCCGCAGGGGCTGTATTTTCCGCCGGTTGATCTTGAACCAAGGGGGCCTGAGACAAGGGGGGAGTCGTCAATTCGGTGTCGGTGGAAGTAGACAAGTTACTTGAGGATGATGGTAATTGGGGTTCGGAGAAAGTGCTGGATGAAGCCGAGACACGAGATTCCTGCGAGCCTGGCAGCTCCGGTTTGTACAGCGGGGGAACAGACGCCGGATGAGCGGCGTTCATGTTCACTGGGGTGAATTGTAAGCTCTTGAGCATGGTGATGATGTGCTACTTGATCGAGTGTAAGACGCGACCACTTACGCATCGTAGTGGGGTAGAGAACAGCCCCGCCGACTACCATGGGAGGGCGGCGATATGGTCAAACGTTGCAAAGCAAGAGAGGATGTGAATTGTGCCAAGATTCCGTGGTGATGGTATAACTGGTATGCTGAGGGGGTGGGGGGTGTGAGATAATGATATGGGAGCAGGCAATTGGGGAGGGAGGACGTGTCGCGCAGACACAGTGGCCAACACAAGCTTGACGCGACGGACAGGGTTCCAGGGGTCGATGTGAGGTACAAACGGTGAGGAATTCAGCGAAGGCGATGCATAAAAATAGGTGCAAGATGGCCGATCAGAGAGGAATCGCGTTTGAGGCCGTGGAGGGACAAAGGAAGTGAGTGGGTGGGTGCGTGGGAGAGTTGTGTGAGCTTCAATGTTCCGCGAGGTCACGCTGCTCGGATGCGCGTCAAATAGCGGCGGGCAGGTCAACGGGTCGCTAATGGAGTGGCGATCTCAAATGGGACAAGACGGAAACGAGATTGATTTAATGACCGCGTGGTTGGGGATTTGCACAATCCTTCAGTGTCCATGGCCGTACGCGCATAAGATATTCATCCGTGTCTGGTGTCGTTCTTCACATCTGTTCATTCATGATTGCACCCGTGTCCGCCCGTGGCCAGCAAAGACGCGCGTACCACCACAGCAGGCAACGGTAATTGCTCTTCATAAATACCACACAATCCTTCCTACTATACTATGCTATTTTTTCCAGGTGCTGTCGATAATCCATCTCTTCGACGTGCGGTGCATACATGGTGACCGTCAATGTTTGCGCCGCAACCGGCATAGCCTTGTCAACATTTTCACCCTCGAATTCGCCACAACGCGCATCCACGTGCCTTTTCCCGCTGTGATCTTCACGTATCACAACGGCTGCACGACATCAATCCTCCGCCCTCATCACTCGCATCCATCGCCACCCATGTTCCCTTCATTTCGTGCACTTGTGACAAACTTTCTTCGTCAACGTGAATGCTCATTCGTTTACTTCATCTCCCACGTGCATGCTATCTGCAACCTTAGCTTCATATCCTCCTAGCCCAGCGAATCCTTTCACATACCTACATATGTAGTGTATACATATCCGGATCCATCAATCCTTGCAGCAGAAAAAAAGCAAAAACATGATCTCAACGCGCCCTTTAAAAAAACAAAAAAACAAAAACAAAGCATAGCATCAATCAGCCAATAATTCCAGATAAACATCGCTGTCAAATGCAACGCCAAACTCCATCCTTATACACATCATCCCACTCGCGTATAAAGTTATGCCATCCCGCTGACTTTCCTATACGTCAATCCTTGCTCATTCATTCCTCCCATCGCCCACCTCTCCGATGAGCCCGCTCCTCCTCTGCCCTCTTCAGCAATCTTTCCGCTCACATCTCTTCGTCGGCCGGGGGTGCCCAGGTCCGATCCATCGTCATTGTACAACCGGCCCTCATAATCCACGCCCGATCGGCTTACAACGCGAGGGGACTGCGAGCTCGTGGGTCGTGCAGCAGCCACCGTCTTTTTCACCTTGGGGTAGTTTTTGCGGTCGAGAGAAAATGGCGAAGTGGTGTTGTTGGTGGTTCGGACGCTGGGCGATAGGTTGCTGGTGTACTGCTTGACTGAACTAGGGTACGTGGGCGTGCTGGGTTTTGCTGGGGCCGTGGAAGGAGGAGTGCTGCGCAAAATGTTTTGTTGGGCTGATTTCAAGTCTCCGTAATATCGTGATTTGGTGGGTGAGGGGCTGGGCGAGGGGCTGGGCGAGAAATGACGGGTCGAATCGCTGATCGCCATACTTATCCTCTCGACGCGCTTAGTTGGAGAGGGCGTTTGAGGTTGTGGGTGAACGATTTGGTTAGCTTTGTTGCTTGTCTCCTCGAGCGGTTGAGGTGGCGGAGGGGTCGGAGGGTTCATTCGAAGAGGCTCTGGCATCATGGGTGGCTCAAGTTCCTCGTCCGACACATCGTCATAAGCGTTGACAGACATGTAGCCAGTGTTCTTAGGGGGGAAGAGAAAGGGTTTGGGAGGTGACTGTTGCGATAGCGACGCTGAAGGCTCGTCATTAACAAACCAATAGTTGGTTCCTACATTTTCACGTTCTTTCTGCAGACCAATGTCTCCAGAGGGGTCGCTTCCATGAGCTGGCGGAGGGGGCGGTTGTTCTTGCTTGGTATTCTTGGACGCTGAGCTGTGCATGGAAGTGGGCCTGGAGTTCCGCTTGATGGCTTGTTGCGCCAACATTTCCCTACGCTGAGCCAAGGTCTGCTCTTCCGGCTCATCTCTTCGGAGAAGGTCATCTCGCGTGTTGAGGTCCATACGCAGTGGTGCTCCCGAATTAGGCCTGGGGAGCCATTCACGTGACTGCTGAGCGGAGTTTGGCGTGTGTGGTGAGTATTGCATTGCGGAATTGGCTCGGGTGTGCATAAAGGACATATGTTTGCGTTCAGGAGAAGGAATTCCCCGATCGGCCATAAGAGGGTCGGTTTGAGAGGTGGACATGGTTGACAAGGTGCTCTGCTCGCTGTATCGTTTCTCCGTCAATGGAGTTATGGCCGAGATGGAAGAGGTCTTGTGCTTGTGTTTGGTCTTACGGCGAGAAGTTAAGTTATCCTCAAGTGGATTCATGTCTGGAGGTAAGCTGGCAATTTTTCGGAAGATGAGCGTCAGCCAAATGTCCAAAAACAATGAAGCGCAATGAAGGCCAGCCACTGAGACAGCAGCCAGCCATGCAGTTAACAAGACTTTGCCAGTCTCCTCATCTGTCGGAAAGAAGGTTCGCCATCGGCCCGATGTTCCTGCATCCTCATCCAAATTCCGCTTTGCCAGCAAAGCTGTGAAGACGTAGAAGGGCAGGAATCCAGCATCCATGACGAGCGCGAAAAAATGATAGCTAGCGGCACTCCCGGGAGGTCGAGCCGTTGGTTTACGGAGGAGATGATAGATTGCGTAAAGAGTAAATACAATGTCCACTCCAGGCTGTCTATTGGTCAGCATAACGAAGGGATAGAGATGATATGTACGACAACTTACAGCGATGCGCATAATGTACCCTTCTGTCTCTGCTGCGCCTTTAATGAAGATGGCACAAATCACGACACCAACCGCACCAAGCAACAGTAGCAACCGCAATGTGAACTGTACCCATCGTACAACCTTGACGGCTGTCTTGGTCTTCGTGCTCATGGGCTTCGCGTTCGTCTTGCCGTAGGGGAGCATCAGATAGCTATCCGGATGCTGATTGAAGTTGATGTATGGCCCCTCGGGCTTCTTTTTGGGCGATGGAGGAGGGGCCCTGGAGGCCATGGTCACCGCCTTCGGGTTGAAAGTAGACGGCGGTCCGATCTGGCTGCGCGGTGCATCGTAGAGGTAGGGTGCGCCTCCCATGATGGACGACAATGAAGCGATCAAAGGTTAAGGAATGTGTACCTTCGATCTGCTGTCGCAAAGGAATGAGCCAGATGTGAATGGATGTCGGACGCTTGACGAATTAGTAGAGGAATGCGGGTTGATGCGAGGCCGGGGGATAAGGTAGTAGTCGTGGGGGTGAGAATGGTAAATACCGCGTTTCCACAGCAACCATGCATAAAGCTGTCACAAATATTGAGGCGTGCGACAAGCGGAAACCTGCGCCATTAAGATATATTCAATAGCGCAGCCTAGACAAATTATCAATGAAGCCAGTGATAAAATTGTGCGGTACCCATCTCCGCTTCTGCATCCTGAGCATATATAAACTTTGTTGAAGTCAATCGGTCCCAGATGTGATGGTGGGAGGACGGTCCCGTATGGTCAGTCACTCAGTAACTTCCAATATGCAGCCATGGTTGGTGTTTCGTTGCATTACTCTATAAATACGATGGTTCTCACTATGCAGTGTGATGTCTGTGACTGAATAGTGAAGCAGCAGCAGGTGGAGGGTTGTTGATCACGATCAACAGAGGCGAGACGGAACGGGTGCTTAGTCACCTTGAAGTCTGAGGAATGACGCGAGTATGTACGCAGAAAGATGACTCGCCCTCACTTGACAGCATGCCGACGTGCAAACGCCTGACACCCACGGTATACAATTATGTGTGTGCGAACTGCGTCCGCGGTACCGCGATTCTGCATGCACCAGCTGTCAAACAGCCATTGACGCGAACCTATGCCTCCGTACGACCCCTCACCTCCGCATCCAGTCCGCCGACAGCCGTACCAAAACCACGGTCTCTACGAACCACTGTCTCTCAATATGCATACAGTACTGCAGCTTCCGAAAGGTCGCTTCGCTTGGCTATCATTGGGAGCGGCCCAGCGGGTTTCTATACTGCACACAGGTTGATGAAGAAAGTCCAGAATGCCGTGGTGGACATGTACGAGCAGCTCCCCGTGCCGTACGGCCTCGTTCGATACGGCGTTGCACCTGATCATCCTGAAGTCAAGAATTGCGAAGACACATTTGAAATGGTCGCTGCCTCGGAGCGCTTCAATTACATAGGCAATGTCAAAATTGGTCAACACCTGCACCTGAGCGACATGAAACCCCACTACGATGCGATCCTATTCTCCTATGGCGCTTCCGAAGATAAAAAACTCGGTATACCGGGCGAGAATCTACCAGGCGTTTACTCGGCCAGGGAGTTCGTGGCATGGTACAATGGGTTACCGGAGTTTCGAGATCTCAATCCAGATCTACAGTCTGGTGACCGAGCTGTAATAGTTGGGCAGGGAAATGTTGCGCTGGATGTAGCGCGCATTCTCCTCTCGCCAGTAGAAGATCTCCGTAAAACTGACATCTCCACACACGCTTTGGAAACACTCTCAGCTAGCAAGATCAAGTCTGTCAACGTCGTTGGTAGACGCGGGCCTCTGCAGGCGAGTGACCGTGTATCGGAATTTGGAACCTATTGTATTGACATTCACTAGGCTGCGTTTACCATCAAAGAAGCTCGTGAACTCATGCGTATTCCTGATGTCGCCTTTGCGCCAATCGATAAGTCGCTGTTTCCCCCAGATCTCAAGATACTGGAACGGCCACCGCGACGGATAGCTGAACTTCTGGTAAAAGGAACCCAGCATACTCCAGAGGAAAGCGCCAAGTCATGGGCACTAAACTTTCTTCTGTCGCCTACATCCTTGCATCCACACGAAACAACAAACCATGTAGCTGGTATCACATTTACGAAACAAGCTTTTGCTGCAGATGCAGATCCCTATTCAAAGTCGGCACGTGTTGTGCCCACCACAGAGACCGTCACGATGCCAACCTCCTTGGCTTTCAGGTCTGTGGGATATAAATCGACTGCTCTTCCCGGACTGTCAGAGTTCGGCATCCCCTTTGATGAAAAACTTGGTATCATTCCCAATGACCCTCATGGACGTGTTATAACAGGATCGAGCGGGCCAGGAAATCTAGGAGCGGGCCATGTTCATGGCCTGTATTGCGCCGGATGGGTTAAGCGAGGGCCGACGGGTGTTATAGCAAGTACCATGGCAGATGCGTTCATGTCTGCCGATGTGATTGTTTCAGATTGGGAGTCGAATGTACCATTTTTGAACTCTGGACGCACTGGGAATGAAAGCACTGGACTGGGGTGGGATGGTGTGAAGGACGCCGTTGCACAATCAGGAGCAAGGCCCGTGAGCTGGGAGGATTGGAAGCGAATTGATGCCGCGGAACGCTCAAGAGGGAAGGAATTGGGTAAAGAGAGGGAGAAATTTATCAGCATAGAAGACATGCTGAAAGTTTTGGATGGTTGAAGCACGTTCCGCCCAATGAGATCAGCTCAGTTCAAGAAGAACAGAAAACGCTCACTGGCCATGTAACATTATTTTGTACAACAGAACTTCCCCCTCAACTTCAACCTCTTCTGTCTTCGTTTTTGAACATCTAATCGCCACCCCTTTTCCCCCCATGATGATGCCCACCCTCCTCCTTCAAGCTCGGATCAAACGTCACAGCATCCCCAACATCCTGCCACATGACCGCCCGCTCCGTCTCCCAATTCCACTTCACAATCGCATCGAAGTCGCGACACGTATGTCGGCTAGAGAAATCGGGAAGGGAAAGTCTTCGCGCAGGGATCGAGCTGTCATCGTAGAAGGTTACTGGGGTGACGTCTGCTGTGCAAGTAAGAGAGAGGCGAAGTGCATCTACACAGTGTTCTGAGAAAGGGACAATTAGTTCTGCTTCGGTAACATATAACAGAAAGGGGGAAAAGGTATACCATGGTGAATTTGTATCGTCTCCAACGCCGTTCCATTGGGATAGGAATGCTTGTAATAATCCCAATTGAAGAACAAAGCTTTGCGAAGTTCGTCCTACACCTCACATCTCCATTAGCTAGCTACCCTTCCTCACCTCCGCCACTCTCCCAAAAACGAGATAAGAAAACTCACCAAACAGTGCAACAAATGCATAACCTCCAACATCGCCACATACCCACCCTTCCCATCCTGCACCTCATGCATCTTCCTCGTCCCGTCGACCAGCTTCTTCCCCAACAACCCTTCAATCTCCTCGCCTGAGAGTCTTATCCCTGGCACGCCGACGCCGACATCTTGCCAGGCTTGGTCGACGGAAGGGGGTGGTCGTTCGCCTGGGTGGCCGCGGAATTTGTTTGTTTGGTGGATTTCGGCGGGGAAGAAGGAGGGGGGTTTGTAGGTTATTGCGGGGAGTGCGGGGGCTGTGGGTGGGGGAGGGTTAGTGAGGATTTTTGCGTGTGATATGAGGGAACGAGGGCGTTGAGGTCGACGGGGAGTTTGTGGATGCGCATCTCGTAGGTGTCACAGGTCTTGCAACCCTCACCGCTAGAGGCCTTGCCGATGGTGATTTTGAAGTTCTCGGTGGGAAAACAGACGGGCGGATTGAGGAAACTTACACCATGTGGAGAATTTACGGGTGTAGGATTCAATCGAGATGGATGGATGTCGCCATATGTAGAGTATGATGAGGATGTAAATAGAGGATGTCAGAATATGTGAAAGGATTAAGAAACGAGAACTATGCTTAGTTCCAGTGATACGTTGCCATATTCGCGATACGAACGATTCTTTCTTTTGTTTGTATTTAGATTTTTCGGAGGGTGTAGTCGTAAGGAGCTCATGACTTTCTTCGTCGTCTACGCCACGGATTGATTCCTCAGACTTTGATAGATCAGAATAGCTAAATATTGACATTGGGGGACAAGGAAAGAGTAATCGCAATTAAGGGTCGTAGATGTTGTCGTAGGAGAGCGAACCGAAATAGTGTGACCGAGATGACAGCAGCAAACATCTGGAGTCTACAATGCCCAGAAAACAATCCCTTTACTATCTTTGGAGAATGCCATGTCTCCTCTTTCCTTATCCACCTTACACTCCCTTATCTTGACCGCGGCAGCTGAGATTCTCCGTCTAAGCCAAGAATCTCACGGAATAGGCATCATAATCGCATCAATGCATCCATGTAATTGCCAATCAAGCATTCGCTGCAGAACCTTTTGGCCAAGTGCCAAGGACGAGGTCCGCCGCTTACGGTGTCGCGAGACGATTCCCAAACTAGGAAGGTGTTTGTCTAGCACTCTGACATCGCCAGTTTCTTCAATACTATTTGGGGCAATAAAACGAGGATTTGCGGGGGCGGCACTAAGAAAGTAAACACCAACTACATTTTCCTGCAGCACGACATGCACGCCTGAATATTACAACATTACATGTACTCCTGAAAATGGTCTAGGTTTACATTCATCGTATAACATTGAATTCTATAGGACGGAACGTGACGTTACACAGTGTCGACAACGGTAACTCTTTCGAGTAAATAAACGACAAGCATGCCGAGACGTGGCTGGAAGATCTTGTCCAGTGATTTATCATTTTCAGCCCCAAAGCTAACCCGTCAATTCGTAAACGCTACCAGATTCCGGTTCAACGTGCGTAGCCCTAATACTCACTCCCCATACATCCAAAACAAAAAATCCTACACCGTCAGCTGAGCACCAAGCTGAACGAAGCTTTCATCCCAAAAGCTCCAGCTTGAATGCTTATATCAAAGACTGCTTTACACCAATCGTTTGCGAAGACAGAAACACTTTCGATACCAAAGACTGTCTGATTGCCCTGTTCTCTTATACTCTAGACGTTCATACTATAACCGAGAAATCCTTCCATATTCATAAGTACGGAAAGGCAATCAACCATACGGCCTTTTCAAAAGCGGAATAAATGAGAACACACTCACAACCCAGACCCACATATACCAAACCAAACTGTGAAACAAACGATACGAAGACCATACAAAAAGGCTAGATCCAACAACTCTAAGCTGACCACTTGCATGGGAGGCCCTGCTGCCTGTGTTGAGTTAGGAAGGTAGAAGGTAAGAAAGCGTTGCAAGAAGAATAGGGAATAAAAGATACGCTTGCGTGATCATGAAATCGTAGACCGAGGTTCTGTTGTATACATATATATATACCGAGACTGATTCTCCTATTCCGTTGACTCCATCCTGCCACATCAATCAGCATCCGACTCCATTCATCTGAAACAACTCTTTAATCTCCAAAATGAAGTTCACCGTTGCTGCCTTCGCCCTCGTGGCTGCCGTCGCAGTTGCTGCGCCTGTTGTGAGTTAACACACTCTTTGTTTTTACATACAAATGTTTTCTTCTTTAAACCATGATATACCATGACACAAAAATTGACTTCGATCAAACAGGAGACTCTCAACTCTCGGGTTGGTCTAGATGACGGACATTACGGCAAATCAGAATTGAACACTCGTGTTGGACTTGACGACGGGCATTATGGAAAGTCGGAACTGAACACTCGCGTTGGACTTGATGACGGACACTACGGAAAATCAGAATTGAACACCCGTGTTGGACTTGACGATGGCCATTACGGAAAATCAGATCTTAATACTCGCGTGGGACTCGATGATGGGCATTACGGCAAGAATTAGATTAAAAAAAATTACAACTATCGCTTGGAGTGTTGATTGAAACTTAAAATGGCCTCACGCTTGATTTTCAGATGCCGGCGTAGCATCGTACGTTGAATCATGCCAATTGATCAAAGCATTTAAATGGGATTTTAGTACGCATAGCCCGACATCTATAATTCTTATGAATAATCTCGCGGAACCCAAGGATTTCTCAATGAGCAGCGTGCCCGAGAAATTGGCTTTACTGCAAACATTTCTAATGTCTGGATCAGATGTAACGTTTATGTTGTTACAAAGTGATTATAAACTGCTCACATTGCCTATCTTTATCCATCTGCTTTTGATTCTATGTAGTAAATAACTTCCTATCAACAGTTGTGGTGTTAGAAAGGAACGACTATTGCTGAAGCTCGCGGAGAAGGGACAGCCTGTCAACTATTGACTAGCAGTACAAGCCCATACCGAAGGAAATTTTTTCCTACGAAAGAGTTGATAGGTCTGCTAGAATCGCTAGCCACAGCTGAAAAGCTGGGTTTAGGCCTCAGAAAGATAGCTATAGCCGAGTATTACACGCAAAACCATCCGCACCAACAAAAATCAGAACAGGAAGAGCTCCTTACTAAGGTCTTAAACGATTATAGTGAAACGTTAAGAGTTAATCACAGCTAGAACATTAAGCTGTGTGCCGCCTTAATTATACCGGTTAGAGAGAAGAGGGGTGTCAGCTTCCTTCTTCTTGTCCAACGTAATGTCTATGGACTGGATTCGCTGCAGTGGCTAGGGGGACTAAGCCCAAGGCAAAAGACGCGTCGGGGCATCGCAGCCGGCGAGAACACTGTTCGTAGGCTTGCACCTGTTCCAGGTGTGCAGAACCGCGAATAGTCATTGCAGCCATCTTGTCTGTGGCGATCTCGTTCACTTGCATCAATGTATCATCTCCCGAATTAACCCCTGTCCTCATCCCCTTCATCATTAACACGGGCATTGTCTTCGCTTGAAACTTGAGTCTGGGTATCTTTTTCACTGCCACTGTCCAGAACAATAGGATCCCACTGTGTTGTCACATACTCTGACAGTTCACCGAAGGAGTTACTCGAAGATCCCTTAAAGGTGAACGAGCACAGTGCGAGAATGGAGGAACTGGACGCGGCACCCCTGGGGGTGGGCGGTGCCTTTCTCTTTCTTGCCATCCCGGATAATGGGAAGAGCGAGTGATCTCTACGTACACGACAATGAGCGTATGACAACGAGTGGATAGGGAGGGATTTGGTGATTAGGTCACAAAAGACGAGATAAATGCCATCTCGAAAGCAGCCTGGCGAACTCTTATGACGTTAAAGCCCATCAAGGAGGAAGGCACATTGAACTGGGACGGCTCGTTGGGCCATGAGGCCTTCGCATAAAGCAGGAAGGCATGCAACCCCAAAGCACATTCCCTTTGGGTATTAGAGTTTGTGTAGCATGGAATGAATGGAGTACACGTCACTTATTTGCACAACGGATACCGGATAATGTCAGGATGACTTGAGAAGCCATGTACTTCAGCTGTTTCTATCACTGATTACGGATCGCCACTTTCACTTACGCATATAATTGACTTGAAGTTATCATCGCGTCGTCTAACGTATATTTGAACATACTTTCATTTTAGAATTATGAAAGGATTTGTTCAAAAATTTTGAACATCGAAAACCCTGAATGATATTACCAGATATTATGCTGACTTGTAAAGCAGTGACTCGTAAGTATATCGTCAAAGCCCGCTTGCATAGCTATTCAACCAGCCCCAAATTCAACAGGAAGAAAATCACTCGATCACCATAACCCCCACCTTCTCCGCCAACTCATCCCCTTCTGCCCCTCCTTCCCCTTCCTTCCAAAACTCCGCCCCCACAGACGGTACCATCTCAAATCCAAACAAATTCCTCTCCTCCTCGCCCATCGACTCATGAATAAACCCTTTCCCCTCAATATCCAAAACATCAATTAGAACCGGCCCCTTGTACGTCTCCCTTCCCATCGACTTATCCTTCGTGAAAATATTCACATAAAACGGAACACCCTTCACGTCGCCAATATGTTCGACCGACAGCCGCGATACGGGGCAATCGCCATGTACGTAAGCGTTCTCACCACTTTCCTCGTCGTAATACGCAAATGTCATTTGGTCGCGTCCGATGGAGACGTGTAAGCGCATATCGCCGTCGTTCATTGGTTTACCGTGGTAGAACCAGCGCGTAGGTCCGTTTCTAATTTTCCGAGCTGCGGTAGCTGTTACCCCGTTTCGAACGAGAATGGTATCTGGGCGCCTACCCACTACGTCGGTAGACGAATTGCTCAATACGACCGAGAAGACGATGTCAGCGTGCAGGTTCGAGAGATCGACTGCGAAAGAGTGGACTTCGTCGGACCCGGTTTGGAGGTAGATTGGTTCGGAGGTGATGATTTCTGGTTTTCCGGCTTCAATTGTTGACTGGGAGAAGATGGGCGTTGCGGGGACGGGGGTGGCTTCTACGAGTGGGATACGCGGAACGGCAGGGAGACGGTCCTTGTATTCCAAGAAGGTTTGTCTCGCGCCTTGTTTGACTTGCTCGAGATCTCCCATGGTAACACTTGCCTTGACTAGGCTGCCATTTTCTTGTGGGACGTAGTCTGGATAGCGCAGCAGGAGAAAGTCAGCGAAAAGGCTTGGTTGGAGTGTATGAAGCGAGAAATTTTCACGTACATGACACGATGGCAGACATCAGGGACGCGAATAGGGATGAGAGAGTGTACTCGGACTTCCAAGTACCCCCTGTTGCCGCCGGGCGCAGGATATCGAAACACAAGCTACTTTGCGTTGTGGTTTTCCCTATCACCCATCGACTCGCATCGACGTTATATCGCTTGGTAGGTGTATAAAGATGGACTACTGGTGGCTTCGTGGGATACTCCTAAAATATGATACCAAGTCAGTGGGCGATTAACATCTTTAAAAACTCGTTTCCCTCGCGTAACACTGACACAAACACATCTATGCTGAAAGTAGTGACTTACATCCCCAATATAAAGAGATCCCACAAGATTTTGGTGAGATAAAGCTCCATCGTTGGGCTGCATGATGAAGTAAAAATGAGTAACATCGTTGTCGGCGTTGCCACGACTGATTTGGGTCCTCAAACTGAAGAAACTGCGGTTCACATCCTCGATCTCCGCCCACACTCGCTTGAGAACGCTATGCTTCATTTTGGAGAAGTTGTAATTACAAAAAAACCAAAAGATCAGGGCGAAAATCTCATATATTTTTATATCTATCTTGATCTACTTTTTATCGCTATGTGCAAACTCCCAATACTGAGTCATTTGGCTCAGCTTTGCGGACATCGTTAACGTCGCTTATAGGACTTTGTTAGGATTTGGGTTAGCGTGCATAATTTAGGTAGCGCGTACATGTACAGTTATTCTACGAATAATATCCTAGAATAGAACCCTTCTCTTGATTTAGGATATTCCAATTGGTTCGTATCAGCGCAATGCTACCTACCTCATCGACGCTACACCGCGTACGCAGCAAAAGCAGTTTAGCGCAATTGAAGTGTAAGAGTCAGAGCATTTGGCGTCGGAATCCTACCTCCCTAATACAGGTAGTAATACGAATAGCTCAGTCTCTTTTTTCTAGGGAGAAATATTTTCTAAAACGGGGCTTAGGAATGTGAAGGAGTCATAACAAACCACGACCATCATCAAATCTCTCAGCCCGACCGACCCCTTCCCTCGAAAAGATCGACATGCAAGTAGTGGAAATTTTTTCTCATACAGAATCGTTACATTTCGTATGAAAACTATGGAACTCTCATCGCAGAGTATTGTACTACTCGCGGTATCAACGTAGGTAAAAGAAGAAGAGAGAGAAAAACACAATAACGTCCTCAGCCAGGACAACCACACACCTGGGCAGGTCTTGTTTTCTTGGAGCGCCACGGAAAGCGAGAATATGAACGTCGTCGTCCTGACAATCCCATATCCTCTGGCTCAACAGCGAGAGCGGAGCCCTCCAACGGAGATTCTAGCGGCGGTTCCATCACCAACTCCATTGTGCATGCGGAGCTGGATCTACCGCAAAAGCCAGTTATGGCATAAGACTAGACGACTTTATGGACGTAATAGACAGCGACTGTTTGACTTCTCCCTAGGTGAACGCGAGAATGTTTGCGGCAGACCCGGAAGTGCCACAGGACCCCCCACAAGACGTGCTTGAGCTCTTTGAAAACCACGCCGAGGAACTGCTTCCGAGAACGGAAAGCGCTCTGGTAGATGTACCGAACCTTCCTATCCACATGGCCGTTCGATCTGGTTCGGCCAAGGTTGTGGGCTTGCTTCTCGAGCACGGCGTGAATTGCAATGTTACAGACGATCCAGGCCTCTCGCTCCTGATGGCGGCGTGCATCCGCGGTGACATTGAGATTGTCAACACGCTACTCGATGCTGGTGAAGTCATCACATGTTCAGATGCATGTCAATAGTCTCCGTGGCACTGTGCGGTACTCGGTTGACTCGAAGCTCTGCTCAAAGTTCTATTGAAACATTGCAACGACGACACTAGGGTTCTGAATATCTTTGATCGGGATGGGCCGACGCCCTTGCACCTTGCGATACAGACTGGATTTGATGCGGCTGTTGAGGCACTGTTGCTTGCTGGTTCCAATGCAAGTTGCCCGGTCCGGAAATAGTAGCGCCATCTGTTAAGGCTGGGGGCCGAGATATAATGGCTTTCGAAAAAACATGTTTAGGTCGGACCATGGAGCAATTTAGACGAGGATCACCGATGAAGTCGCCTTCAGATGTTCACGAGTAGGTACCTACGCAAGTGATGTCACCTGTCACCTATCTATTGGTCGTTCACTATGGGTCTAAGCTTTATGCACGCCTTGTGCAGTACTTATGTAATTTGCTGCAGCTACGAAGTATCCGTAGAAACTGTAGGATTTATAATGGGATGTCTTTCTCTCCCCCGCAAAGATTCGGACGCACTCACCACTCACGCTAGGCTTCACATCAGACCCACAGTGTCACTCTCTTACTGTCAGCTCAAGTCCTGGAACAATCAGTACCGTCAAATCCAGGTCGCTCTGCACAGCACCGTACAGCTTTGCTTTAACGCTTCGCATTCCCGTGTAGATACCTTCCGTAAGCAGTAATCTATGAGTGCCAAACCAGCCACATGTGTATGAATGCTCTAGGAACTCTAGTCCCTCCAAACCAACGTTAACCTTATGGCGAATTGGCTAAAGCTAAGATGGCGCCACTAGCGTTAAGCTCCCGCCGTGCCCGCTAGCTCCCGCTAGTTCCCGCCCCCACTAAGTACTGCCGGACGCTCAAGGCAGCTACCGCAACATAAACAAACACGGCTCAACTACGCTATACGCAGCCTGGTTCCTGTGTCCAAGTGCGTGCAAAACAACCTCGTCTTTACCACTAACGAGCTCTTCGAGGCCGCTTCTCTCGCTCTGCAACACGACTTCACCTCGAGGTCCATTCTCCACGCATCTCGTAATTCTGAGTGCGTTCGATCCAAAGCAATTATGGCAAACCAGCTAAAGTACAACTCCAAGCTCTGCGATGCACACATCCTCGTCATCGGAGGCTCCTCTGGCCTCGGCTTTTGCGTCGCAGAAGCGTGTCTTGAACTCGGCGCTAACGTTGCCATCGCCTCTTCCAATGCGACCCGGGTAGACCGCGCCGTTGCGCGACTGCAAACCAGCTACCCCTCGGCCAAAGATAAGGTGCATGGCCTACTTGTAGACTTGTCTGATACCGAGACATTAGAAGAAGAGCTGAAGGGCGTGCTAGAAGGGGCAGTTCAGAAATTCGGTACAAGTAAGCTCGACCACGTCGTGTTTACCGCAGGGGATCCGTTGGCTATGATGCCCTTGAAGGACATGGTATGCTCACATTTACTTTATCTGTACCTGCACAAGTCCGTCGCCCTCAAGAAAGGTTCGCCCTCTAGAAAAGTTTCCGGCTAACTGGTAGGGGCGTAATGATAGAACACCAAAAATGTCATCCGCGCAGGCACAGTTCGCTTCTTTGCCCCGCTTCTCCTGGCCAAATACCTCCCCTCGTACCTCAACTCCTCTTACAAATCGTCTTATATCATCACCACGGGAGCCGTATCAGAGAAGCCAGTTCCCAACTGGAGCGTCATTGGTAGCTATGCAGGCGGGACCCATGCTATGGTGCGCAACCTCGCGCTAGATCTCAAACCCATCCGGGTTAATGGCGTAAGTCTCGGCGTTGTAGACACAGAACTGTGGGGCGACGATCAAGACAGGAAAGACAAGACCTTGAGCTTTCTGGCGCAGAAGATGGCGACGGGAAGACCAGGGCGACCTGAGGATGTGGCAGAGAGTTATTTGGCTTTGATGAAGGATTGGAACATTGATGGAACTATGATCAGCACTAACGGCGGGAGTTTGATCATGTAGGAGACTGGATGCTTTGGAGTCATTTTTGTACATGGTAGCTACATCTGTTGCTATTGATCCCAGTGGAAATTTCGAACACCAGTTCTCCTACCCACTCCAAGGGACACCTCTTACTTCTGCGACGAACATTAGGCTACGGCTATGGTGAGTTCTAAGTGGAGCAACGGAAGCAATTGTCGCAGTGATAAGAATTATCCATGTGGCCGTTTACCGATTAGGTACCCATTAGATTCAGAACTTCAATATTATTTCTATAACCCTTATCTCTAAAAGCACGAATACTCTCCACCTTCCTCTAAAGAATCAATTTGCAAGCGATGGAATTGTATCTCATCACTTGGTCCCTTAATTTACTGTGTACACACCCTGAGCTAGGACATTACCACGTTTTTCTTATCGTCCCACGATAGAAGATTTTTTTCATAAGGCAACATTTTGACCATATTTTTATTTACAAGGAATAGAAATCGCGTTTTTTCGCGTCCACTTCCTTTTTTAGCCTAGAGAATGGGAGGAATGATTATGATGCTTAGGAGATTATGTACGTCTAATGCAATATGACGGAGGGTAATCGCCAATCCATCGCCGAAAAACCCAACCCGTGTACGTCGGTCGACCACGCCACAAACGCCTGATGCCCAAAAGGAAAATGGATTGAAGAAAACACGACGAGATGAAGAAGGTAGGAGTAAACACTCTCTCCCTTCCCCTATCATAAAATGCCCACGCCTCACGAAGTCCCCAGAATCCTACCATACGCGTCCTCCACTTCCCTCGCGATCTCCAACAACGTAACAATAACAATCTGGTGCGTGACATTAGGCAAGCGATCCCTATGTAGACCGATCCACTCAAGAGGGGGCGTGGCCTCGCCCATGTCGCGGAGCTGCGGGGTTTCGATGAGAGGCGGTTCAAGGGCCTTGTATGAGTATCGGCTTTGGGGGACGTTGACTACGGCGGTGATTTTGCCTTCGGGTTGTTGTTGAGTACTTTGAGGCTGGATTGATGTTGAGAGTGTTGCCGTGGCGTCTTGTGAAGCTGGGGTTTTGTTGTCGCCGCTGGAAGGCGCAGCAGCAGTGGCCGGCTCATTGGAGCTGATTTTGATGTTGGATTCCGGGAGTGGTTTCCCTAATCGTGAGGCCAGGGTGCGCGAGTGATTTGACCACATGGTGCGGATAAAGGAGATGCGGTTGTAGTTCCAGCCAACATCGACTTTGCCCTCGAGCGAGCTTTTGAATACATATTCTATCTCGCTGCTGCGAGGCTCCTGCCACGTGTGCATAGTGGCAATGACCTTGGGTACGCGCAAAATGGTTCCTCCGCGCGCGTTTTTGATGTTTTCCATGACGTCTTCTACAGTGAGGTCTGTCACGGGATTGGTAGTTGTTTTCTTGGGTGATGGAAGAGAGGAGAGCGCAAAGGAGAGTTGGCCTAGCGTGAGGCCGAGACCCGAATGGATTTTACCACCTTCGAGGGCAACGGCGAAACGCGCCTGGGCGTCGGCGGCTGTTAGGAGTAGGATTTGCGTGTCGACGAAGGTGGAGGGGAAGACGCCAAAGTTGATGGAGCGCAGTGTGACAACGACGTCTGTATGGAGTGATATTGGAGCTTTCACATCGTCCTCGTCGGGCTTTGAAGAAGACATGCTCTGTGACATTTTACGACCAAATGGCTGGCCAACTGAGGATTTGCGACGCAAGAACTTCTCAATGTCTTTGAGGGATTGTTTGTAAGCTTGCTGATTTTCCTGAATCAGGCGCTCAATGGCTTGCCACAGGGCAAGGCCCTGCGCTGCGCTTGTCGTGTGACAGCAGACATGAACCTTGTCTCCGTCGAGGATTGCGACAAGGCGATTGCGGGCGCCCTCATTTGGTTCGCGCACATTATACATTAGGAAATTGAAATTGGCAATGTCGGCAATTATGAATGCCTGGTAGTCAAATCCTGCCTTGACGCGTAGCTGATTGAATCCGATGGATGCTTGAATCATAGGAGTCTGCTTGCTAAGAACTTCTTGGGAAGGCCAGCTAATCGATGTTCGCACCTTCACACCAGCAAGCTCCACAAACCCGCTCGTGCGGCCTGTGCTTTCGAGACTAATTGTGTCAACACCGATGCAAAGATTCTGCTCCCAATCGGTGCTCTTCCTGGAAGAGGCCCACATGTTGTGGATATTGAGTGATGTCTTGCCAATAGCTTGCCCAAGGTCAAGCTCCACCGATAGCTTGGCGATAGCCACGTTCGCATTCCATGGAAAGGCGGTAGCTGCTGTGACCTGCTGGTATCGCTGAATGAGATACTCCTGCGGCTCTTGGGCCATATTGGGTGCAGGAGTCTTGGGTGATTGGCGTATTTCAGGCGGAACCCAAATTTCTCTGAAGAGTAAGAAATCTTGAAGCTGTCGAGCATTGATCTGTAAGGCCATGGGATTGATCTTGAGTATTGCTGAGATACCGCTGGTTCCACTTAGATGCTTGCTGTTCATCAACGACAGAACGACAGAATCGACATTGAACCCAAACGTGGATTCCCTCGAATAGACGTGTTGAACAGTGGCTTCCAGATTCTCGAATGCAGCCGAGGCAGCGAAGAAATGGCCGTGTTCCTGGGATTTGACGCTGTTGACTGTAATATAAATATCTTCAAGCTTTGCGATGGCTGCAACGCGTGCGATGGGCTGGCAGCTTAAACTGAACTCTTGTCTACAGATGCGCAAGCCCAGATTCAACCGGGTCCTTCCGAGAAGCGTACTAGGATCTGCAGTGATTAGGTTGTTCTCATCATCTTGCGGCTTTGGCGCTGACTTCGGTTCAATCTGCAATTGGGATGGTTTCGCAGGTGTAGAGGCAGAGTTGGGTGATTCCTCGTCTTTCTCGCGAACAACTTCCTTGATGCTCTCGGAAATTTCGATGATGACAGGCACGACAGTGGGATACAGAGTATTACTCGACCCATCGACCCTCATCTCAGCGTTCAGAGACGGCTCGTGTCCTTCCTCGTCTCTATACTCTACTTTGATTGCTACACCTGGAGCTCGTAGATCCAAACTGCTCTTTGACGAATCTCCAACAAATTGACTATATCGTCCCTTTTGCTGCGAGCGGCTTTCTTTGGCGTTCGAGTCCAGCTTTGAGTCACTTCCATTAATGTGGACCACCGCACCAGCAAAGTTTGCATCCACCAAAAGTGCACCCAGTTGTTTGTTGCCGAATGGATTCTTCCGTTGAGCTCCGCTTTTGGTAGGCGTAGTGCTCCAGTTTGCGGAAGCATTGCGAAACTTTTTGCCTGCTAATGCAATTGACCGCTCGATAACGTTGGCAGGCTTGATGAATTGAGAATCGAGCTGCAAATGGAGCGATTTGCCTGCAGCATGAAATGCAATATTTCGGGTATCCTTGGTAGAACTGTATGTCACATTGAACACAACTTCGGGGAGGAGGGCTGAGTTCAAAGACCGTGCACGTTTATCCGCGGATACTGGTACCATCTGCAAGTTCATATCCTCAATCATCAAACGAGCTGTGTCATCTTTGCGTGTCGACAGATCAACTCTTCTAAAGGATAACACCAGATCTTCAGATTCAGTGTTTGAGAAGGGAGCAATTGATGTTCCTACAATCCAACTGATTTGAATATTTAGCAATTCCAGAGAATACGTAGACGTGAATAGTGCACCAGAGTCCACGCTTTGTTGGTCAACATCTGTATCGCTCTTTATGCTTTGAGCTCGCTTATTAGCAATCTGACTCTTCTTGTTTCGAAGTCTCTTCAGATATTTCTTTTCCTTTGATAGGTCCAAGTCCTTGATCTTGTCCTGCAGATGATTCATCACATCTACCACGGCAGATGCTGTGTCTGCAAAAATGTTCACTTCAAGGCCAGAGCTCTTAGCTCGGTACACTCTGCGAGTAGACCCTTCGTTCACTTGTGCAGTAGCTTGGAACATGGCGCTGAATGTAAGATTTCCGCAACGCCGAATTGAGTCGTGATCCGATAATGTGATGTCGACAGAGATTTCGTGTAGCAATACAATTGCCTCTGGGAATGCTAGAATCTTGTTGTCGTGGCCGATGTTAGATGCTTTGAGCTGAACGGAAGTTAGTCGAACAGCTAGATTTGCGGTAGGAGAGTCTCTATGCTGTCCTGGAGCGTTGGCAAGAATGTTCAAACCAGAAAGCGTCAGCTGTACACCGAAAACGATTTCCCTCGAAGACAGTGGCGTTTTGGCAACTGGCTCACTGCTTTTAGCAGGGAATATCTCTTCGATGTGTGTCCTCAATATCTCCACGTCATCTTTGATAGCATGAACCACGTTAGAAATCTCGGGTTTGTTAATGGTCGCTATCAGGGCTTGGATTTCCGAAGCCTGCAAGTTGATCGTTTCAATGGTTCCTGCAGCAGACACTTTAATCTCCTTCTCGGTGTTCGTGACCGACACTCTGCCATTGACAGGCGGAAATTCGAGCGAGCTAACGATATTCGAACTTTCCAAGGTGTTGCTGAGCATTCTGTGCGTATGAGCTGCAAGATCATAATCCACGCGCAGTGTGACATTCTGGCCAAGAGTAGGTATCACAGAGATACGGCCCGTTGTACCAGCGATCGACCAGGTCAGGGAGTGCAAGAATGCCACTTCAATCTGATACTCATCCATCAGTAAGGCGAGCGTGATATTCGGTAACTGTGTTGCCTTTTCATCCTTTTTCGGCGTGTCAGACTTAGACTTAGACCCAGTCTGCATGGCCATTGCTTGCCCATGGAGATACGCAACCTCATCTCGTACCACCAAATCGGCAACTTCAATCAAGCCAAGCACACTCTCCTCAACACGCAATTTAATCATTTGACTAGCACCAGCCACTTGGATTTCATCGGGAATGATACTCTCCGTCCCATGCTCACGGTGTGAAAAGTAAAGACTTGGTTGGCTGAAGTGAGAGTGCAGCAGTGGCCGAGACCGTGAAGACAATCTCGCCAAAGCCTGCTCTGCATGGATATGCACCGTTGATGTCTGTCCTTGTTTGGAGGCTTTACGATCTAAAGTAACGACGGATGTCCGGAAGCGTTTGCCCACAAGCACACTCTGCAAATTGATGGTATCGAGCGAAAGTTCAGCCTCTTCCGTCACAAATACAATTTGCAAACTACGATCGAAGATGCTCTCTACTTTTTTGTTTACAGAGCGTGGCGGGCTGTCGATCGTGTGCTTGAGACTTTCCTCCTGAAACATGCCCATCAGGGTTTTGACGAGCTCACAAATTTCCCAGCGGATATGAATGAATGTGTGCATAGCATTGATCTGAACGACTGTGGTCTGCTGAAGAGATTCAGATGCCGTTACCATGAGACCTGTAGGCTCCGGGGGTGGTTCCAAGACGACATTGATTGCCAGAAGTTGTAGTCCGACTTCGCTTTGGCTGGGGCCGGGATCAAGGATCAATTTGATACCTGCAGAACGGATATTGACGTGAAGTGGAGAGCTCTTAACTACCTCCGCTTGACTGACAAGACGTCCAAACAGCATCTTCATTGCCAGACTTTTCTTTACATGTGCTAGATCCCAGGCACGCCACTGGTCCCACATACTAATGATCTGCTCTTCTGCGTCCTTGGGACATGGCTGAACTGTATCCTGAGCGCAGTGATCCAAGACTTTCTGTTTTTGAGAGTCTGTCAAGCTCCGCCAAGTGTATCGAAACCGCGAGAGGATTTTCCAAGAGTCGTGGCTACGTAAATGGTCTCTGACCGCACGAAGAGTGTACGACGCCTTCGTCAGGAAAGCCGGGTCCTGGACCCGATCTTGCAGACTGGTGAGATACCATGCCAGATACTGCAATCGCGTTTCTTGTCTCTCGATAACATGGGTAAAATCTGTACCCAATTCTTCTCCTAGCAGGGTAGTCCGATGAATGAGTGAAGCCAGGTATTGAATCTTCCGACTCGCAGTGGCCGTTTCAAAAGCTTTGAAATTGACGTTGATGGCGGTTTCTTTGGACTTTCTCATCCACACTAACAAATCTCTTATCTCAGCCTGAACTGCTACATCTTCATCAGACTCATGTGCGCTACGTTCCGTAACAGAAATGCCAAGCGAGCCTAAAGTTGTGTGCATAGAGATCGAATTCTCCCCGGCTTGTTCACCGGGAAAGTTCTTGATGCGAGCCGCCGTCTTGAGCTCGTTGAGAATTATGTCATATTGGTCTTTGCTCATATCGAATTTGTTTTGGAATCGAATGTGGGTGAACGGAACGTGAACATCGAACTCGATCGTGTCCCCTTTTCCTTCGCGGCGTTTTTGATTGTCAAGAATCTTTTTCATGACACTGACTTGGAAACCATCCAAAACATCCTCGGGTTGACGTGGTTGCAACTCATCCAATAGTTTTGACGCGCATCGGACGAAGACTGGGGTACAGTAAAGCCTCAGGCCGGGCTCGGCAGCAACAAGAAAACTCATATGCTCAAAGTTTTCGTCGAAGTTCTTCGAAGCTATATCGTTGAAAACGAGTGCATCCTCACCAGCATCACGTGCTGATCGAGAAGGCAAACGAGGAAATTCGGGAACATCTGACATGTCAGGCTCAACAAGATCCAGGGGGAAATATGGGGCAGTAAGAGAGCTGGATAAAGCAACTGAAGACGGCGGAAGATTTCTTCGCGCCCTCTCTTCTTCTGCGTAAACCAAGTGGTGTCGCTCTCGGTTGCCCATATTTGTTGATGCATTGCTCGGTAATGTTTTGCTTCTGCTAGAGCTTGTCTTGCTTTGATGATTGACTACTGATCGGATGCTGCTACGAATAGAGCCGCTGGATGACGAACGTGAGGAGGCAACATGCTTCTTTCGTTCACGGTTTGAAATTGAGTTGGAAGAATATCCAGCAATAGTCGATGAACTTGAGCCAGAGCTGGGCTGGAATAAGAAAATTGGATGGGGAATCTCAGGGTATTGTAATGCAGGAGGACGAGAAGCCGCTTCATTCTGCATGTTCCGAGAGGACGACAAGAAGTTGTCCATGAACATGAATTGAGTCCGATTCGTTCGTCGATCCTGCTCCTGCATATGCTCTTGCTGTAGTTTCCGCTCTTCAGTGAAGTTGAGTTTCCGCGTCAGCATGTCGAACGTCAATGTAGTTTGTAGGAAAGCATGGGTCTGTATCAGACGTTGTTCACCCTCTCGTGTTCTGTGACGTGAAGCAGATAGCGCGTCGACAGCCCCTACAGTCAGATCTGGTATCCAGACATTCAAGCGTTGTGAAAAGGTGCTTCCAGCGAGATCATTGAAGTCGAGTTTGATATGCCTAGTGCTAACCAATACTACTTCTTGCGCAACATGGAACCACACGTGAACATCCGCAGTCCGGAGTCGAAGGAAGGTAGAGTCATGTATGATCAAAGGATGTGCGATAGGAAGGGTATTCTCGTCATCATCCAGCGTGAACGCAAAGGAACGAGCTGCGCCGATACCCTTGGCGACAAAATCGGTCGTGCATTCGCCAGATATTTTCCCGACATCAAAATCCCAGCTGCAGACGTACGTGGGCTCTGTGGGAGGGAGACCAAACAAACGGTGGCCGTAGATAACAACCGAGTCAATGAACAGTTCGGTTTGCCCTCCAGAATCATCCACCACGCCTGTTTTAGTAACAGAGGTGCCAATCGACAGGCTGATAGGGCTGAAATTTACCATGAGATCCATGTAGTAGTTGGTGAATCGTAGGTCGGCAGATACAAAAGGCAGCTCTGCTCGGAGACTGTTCTCGGCCGTATACAAGTTTGACGGAAATATCGCGCTGGTTTCTTCGACGGAAATTGTCAAGATCACATCCAGGTCATTTGTTACTTTCACAGGCTGGTCATTGGATGCCACTCCATCTGCTGCAAGGTTTTGAGCTGGGAGACCCTGAAATTCCTCCAGCGTTTTGAAATGCATGTCCTCGCCAAAATAGTTATCCTTCATCTTCATGAAGTGATGGACCAGCCAGCCAAACAACTCAACATATAATCTCTCACCCCTGCAGTCCATGAACAATCTATCCGTATTCATGGCAGATGTTTCAGTCATATACGTGTGACTGCCTGATAGTGACAAAACACCAAGTTTTGCAACATTTTTTGATTTGATGAACGTACTGATGGTATTCTGCGAAGAAGTCAATATATCAAGGCCTATGTCCTGCCCTTTCACGTCGAACTTGATCTCGTTTTGAAGGGGTTTGAACTTGTCCAGAGGTATCACAACGTCTCCATGTAAATGATGGCCGTGCAACACAACGAAGTTGTTTTCGTCGAATTCCGTCGGATTGTTGATAATGTTGGAATCATTCGTGTTGAGATAGATCTTGAAGTTTGGGAAATCGACATTCAACAAATATTGAAAGGGCACGAAAGTAAAGTAATCTGGAGGTGGGCCGGAGCCCCAGTCGGTAATAAGATCTGTCAATAGAAACAGATGATCCCGCAATAGAAACAGTTCCAGATCCTTACACGAAATGCCAAACCCCCATTTACGCAAAGTGTTCCAGCTGATTGGATTGGAAAGATCGCAATCAAGGCCAATTGCACCTGAACGCCAAAGTAAACCATGGTTGACGCTTGAAGAGATCTCTGTGCTAGCGATGTCAACACCTAATTTGTTCTGGAATCCCTGCTCCGAAGCAACCATATCCATTAAGTAGTTGACGGAAGAGTTCCCAGCAACCTTGATGTCAATCCAACCAAAAGGTCGTACATTCTGATGGGAAGCAGTAGTATCACGCGACTTTCCCCGGATTGATTTTCGTCTTGATCTTGATTTTCCCTTCGCTTTCCCGGCTGCCTCCTTGTTTTTGGTTACCGCGCGTGCTTTCCCTTTCCATTTCCAGTCCTTTGATGGCTCGCGAGTTGGAATACGGAGTACAGTTTCTTTTTCAATGCCGAGGTAGACCCTGAAAGTGGAAAGTATTCTTGCATCACCTGGCTTCAACGGTGGAGACGGTACGGCATCAACACGAGCTCCAGGGAAGAACATATTCTGAAAAACAACTCGATGTCGATCAGCCCATGGTCCATAATTGATAATGCCGCCATTTATTTGTATTTCCATGCCGTACGCCGGCGGGGCGCTGCCATTGATGTCCCCAGGGCGCGTTGGGTCATCGTATATACTGTTGTCAATTTCGCTTGGTACAGGTCCAGTGACATCCCAATAGAATACTACATTGACAGAGGGGCAATCCACTATAAGTGACGTGCTCGCATATTCCAGTGCATCCCATTCGCCGTGGGCATCCCTTTCGTTCTCATCGAGATAACGTGCAAGCCCTTTCCACTGGTCTTGACCGGGCAGCTGCCATTGAGGAACAAACATGTTGCTTTTTTTCGCACCATCAGCATTGGAGTGGGTATGTATTGAATCTGAGGATTTGGAGAAGAGGTTTGGCAGATGTGGTAGTCGTAATTTCCATATTCGAGCCTTTTCCGCCGCGACTTCTTTTTTCTCGCTTTCATAACCTTCCAGTTGATGTTCCAAGGTTTGTTTCAAGCGTATAGCGGAATCCAATTGAGGTAACTGGTAGTCTGGATTGGGTTTCATGTGCACTACTGGATGTGTAAACTGGAATCTGAAAACCTGTTGGTAGACATCAAGAGGTCCACATGAAGAGGCGTCTAGTTCACCGCTTGCTTTGTCGAATTGTGCGGTGATTACGGACTTGGTATGCTCGTTGCCGACCACGATGGCGCCTTTGTTGCAATCGATGTGAATCGGCAGCAACCGTAGAAAAGAGGGTATGCTGTCCTTTTGGGTCTTCTCCGAGGCTGGAGGGTCCGTTTCCGAGCGCAAGCCATCGGTCTCCTCAGTGGATTCAGCCCCCCGAGGTTTTCTTAGCCTCTTGTGTTGGCTGTGGTCCTTAGGGGTATCGGTTGAAGGCCTATATGAGCTCGTAGCCGCAGTTTGGCTATCCTGACCATTCGCGTCATTTTCAGGGGTGGAGTCGTCCGTCTTGCGCTTGATTGCATCGATGATACCGTCATACGCTGGACTACGATTGTACATGAAGGCCTCAACGCCAGATATCTTGACCGAGATGCGACATGGCAGCTTTTTTGTAGTCTGCTTCCCTCCTTTTTCGGCCTTATCCACCGAAGCGTCGGCGCTGCCAGGTTGATGGGTAGAATTGCTGGACGTGTCATGATCTGATACGGGCTCGGTAGGGGTTTGGTTCGAGTAGACGTCGGCCTCTCTCACTCTTCGCAACCAGTAGTTCCAAGTTATATAGCCACCATGAATCAGTATGGTTTCATTGTGCCCATGGTAGCGTATGTCCTTGAAGAAGAGGCGACCTCCGAGCACCGAGATCTGCAGAGCTTGAATATCGATGTAGGCCCGATACACACTCCAGGTATACGCGCGAATGCCATAGGAGACGAGGGTGGCAAAAAGACGGTTGAAGTAGAAGAGAAAGAAAATTGACCTAGCATGTACGTGAGTAAGGGAAGAGGAGGGACGGGGGTACATACATACAGAATGCTACAAATGAGGAGTTCCACAAGATAGACCCTAGATATGACCAAAGGATCAGCGTGTGGGTACATGAGCGCGCAGTAAATGGGATTTACCAATTGAATTCGGCCTGAGGCCTCAAGGGCTCCGGAGTGAGAGTTGGTGCTGGCATAGCAGACTGAGTTATGGGCCGTCGCGGTGGGTTAGGAAGTGGGCGCGCATGCCTGGCTAACTGGACGCGCCGGAGGGCATGGAACGAGAAGTCGTTTGCTCCGTGCTTGAGACGAAAGTAATCATCTGGGGTATAGAGTCCAGTAAACTATACCATCGTCGACGAATTCGTGTAACTAGAGTTCATGTGATATCAGTGAAGGGTGACGGCTAGACTATAGAGTTAGAGGTGCGCTAGTGGGGGGCCCAAGCTTCTTCCCCCAGATCTATTAGCCTAGATCTACCTTCCTACATAGGTACCTACTTACACAGCAGACGTCGGAACAAAACATCAATCCAACCGTCACAGATTCAAGCACTGTACGCAGCCAGATTGCCTGGCCCGACTTTGCTCCCGCCGCCATGCTCATTGCCGCCTGCTAGTTTCCTCCTGTCTCTACCACCACTTATCCTCAGAGACCCTGTTCCCGCTCCGCTCGTCTCGTCTCGTCTCTCCGTCTCCATCTCCGCCCTCGACACCATGGCGGCAGGCAACCTCATCGCCATGCGCACCGTCTCTGAAAGCTCTTCAGGCGGTACAGGACAGCACTTTGCTCGCGCAGTCATCATTATTGCCGGTGTGGCAGCTCTGGTAGCCAGTATCTTGACCTTTATGTAGGCTATCGCCCCTCCTCTGCTGTCGCCTGATCCCACTGACGTAGTGAATAGCGCTGTTTGGCTGCAGACGTAAGCATCCACTCGACCCGTTTGCCTGCACAACATGCCCCAAATACTGATCTTTGTATAGTAAAAACTACCGTAAACCGCTCTTGCAACGCTATGTCGTGCGCATCCTACTCATGGTCCCTATCTACTCGGCGTCGTCCTGGGCCAGTCTCGTATCCATACAGGCCTCCTACTGGATAGGCCCCCTGCGGGACATCTACGAAGCCTTCACCATCTATACCTTTTTCCAGCTCCTCATAAACTTCATCGGCGGCGAACGTGCCCTGATCGTCCTCATGACCGGCCGTGCTCCCGTATCCCACCTTTGGCCGCTGAACCACGTGTTTTCCAAAGTGGACATCTCGGACCCTCACACCTTTCTCATGATCAAGCGGGGGATCTTGCAATACACGTGGGTGAAACCACTCCTCTCTCTGGCCGCCATCGTCATGAAGGCGTTCGGTGTGTATAAAGAGGGAGTTTTGGCAGTTGACTCTGGATATTTGTGGAGTGGCATCATCTACAATGTGAGCATCACTATTAGTTTGTACGCTCTCGCCATGTTCTGGGTCTGCATGGTTTCAGATCTAAAGCCATTCCGTCCCATGCCCAAGTTCCTCTGCATTAAAGGCATCATCTTTGCCTCATACTGGCAGGGCTTCTTTCTTTCCATATTGGTTTGGTTAGGCGCGATTCCCAATGATGTTCCCGGTTACAGTGCGGACAACCTCGCTGCAGCCATACAGGATGCCCTGATCTGTTTCGAAATGCCCCTGTTCTCCGTTGCCCATTGGTATGCCTTTTCCTGGCATGATTATGCCGACAACACCATTTCTGCGGCTCGTCTTCCGGTCAAATATGCACTGCGCGATGCGTTCGGGCCTCGCGATCTTATCGAAGACACCAAGGATACCTTTGGCGGAAAACATTACGAGTACCGGTACTTTGATGCGAATGATAACGTGCTTGCCCATGAAGAGTCTTCTTCGAGAACCGCGCGCATGGCTGAGGGTATGCGATACGAAAGAGGGGGTAAAGGGAAATATTGGATACCTAAACCGGGCCACTCCGAGCGCGAACCTCTCCTTGCAAAAGTCGCTGGAAGCCGAGCCCGCACAATGAGTCCGGGAGCTCATCGTGCACTAGAAGCTGCGCAGTACGGGACCAACAAAGACGATGAGGAACCGGAATTGAATGCCGAAGACGAAAGATTATTTGATAGTGCGCGAGCACTCGAATTTGGTGATTGGAATGTGAGTATATCTCTATCACTCCCTAGGTCAGTCTAACAAATTCAGTACCCGGTCATCGAAGCGAACCGACCTTCGCGCGAAGCGTACATGTATAACACTCCGTCCATAATAACTGGCTCGACAAATCGCCATCTACTGCAACCCACTGCGGACAACCAAAAGAGACGAAAGAGCAGAATCAAGGACATTCAGGCGTCGGCTGGCAAAGGGAAGCACCGCAGCAGCTCAAGCAGCGGTGGGGAGCCATCCAGTTCAAGCTCTGGGATTCCCCCAATTAGCAAACTATTACGCCAGAAGTCATCTGACTCATCCAACTCTAAGAAGTCGGACCGCAGCCAATTAGTGGACTTGGTCGTTGAGGACCATGACGCCGAAGAGGTCGAGCGTGTAAGAGCTCGCAAGGAAGGCAGCTCAGGCTGGAACGAGGTACCAGCCAAACATTTTGTGTAAGCTCAGCATCGTGTTTTCTATTGTGTGAGACCTAACCTGTAGCAGCCATGCGTACCCAGAAGAAGGGGCAGATGAAGCAGTTCGCGAAGGTTTCGAGCCAGATCACCCAGAACCGGAAAATCCAGAGTCCGCCCATAATCTCAACTATCCCTTCACCGCCGGAGAGGGCGAGATGGGTGGAGACAATAAACCACTGATCAACGAGCCCGCTAATCGATGGGAGGAACGTGATTACGCTGGTGAAGGCGCCGCTGATAATCAACAAAGGAGCCCGCAATATGGAAGCTTCAGAGACGAACATAACGCTTGGAACGACAGGTAACGATTTGCTTGTATGCACGAGTTCGATCTACCTTTCTGTGTGTAATGCATTTTTTAAAAGATGTTTTGGGTTGCTTCTTTTTCAAATCGATTCTCTTCCCCTCATCACGCGTTCAACTGGTTGTTTTTGATCTCGGTGGTCTCTATACATTTGTGCGATGATCACGTTATATACCCTTTCTTACGCACGTAATTTTGTTCGTCGTACATTTTTGCTCTCAAAACATGATGTACTGTTGTCCCGGGTTAGGCGTTCAATTTGACGTAGTTAATATACCGATGCAGTAAACACAATACCTTTCTTCCTTTTGACTGAGCCCGCAACATTCACGCTTCATGCATATGTATTCATTCTGGGAAATGATGGGTGTGAAATGACGTGGCAGAAGATAGATATACCTTTGACAGCAGCTGTAGCACATTCCTCGGAGCATCAAACATCCCCACCAAGGTTTTTGGGAAAATCTCGAGAATTCCTAGTGCCGCTCCCACGGCCTTCCTTATATGTACCCAGGCCAGGAACAAAATGGACGGCATAAGTTTTTAGTGGTAAGTTAAGGATATGAATAATTGTAGTTCGACGAAGATTTTTACATGGAAATTTTGAAGTTACAGAAGTATTGGTTGAGTCTTTATGCACTTGTTTTCTTGTATAAAAAAAATCTATGGGAGCTACTAAGTATCAAAAGTAAAGGCTTCACCACTTTTTTGCACTAGGCCTAGGCAACCTAGGTAGTTATTACTATTAAAAGTGCCTAATACTTATAAAAGTAAAGGCTAACGATAGTAAGGGTATTACATTTCCTTCGATCTAGATTTTTATATATTGCCTTACTAGTACTATTTTATAGCCAAGTTTTGGTATGCTCTTTCTAATACTTACTAATTCCGTGCTCTCACACAAAGATCCACAAACAATAACAAGGAAGCTATGGTGGTCTGCATGGTGCGATGGCTAGTTTGGTATGTTGCATATGCTTTCACTGGGTGTATCTGTGTGGCTGCTCTTAGTGACAACGTTATGAAGATCACTATATACAAGAAGAGTCTTGAGAAACACGACTTTCCAGCATGGCCGGACAGTAAAACTATTCTCGTTTCTATCGATGATCTTACGCGTCGCGGGTTACTCTTCCGCATATTCCACAAACCCAACAAGGGGCGCGTTAATCTGGTTGGGCTTGAAACCCCTATACAATTAGCAACACGTCGAGAGTTATCAGAAGTGGGCAGTTTAAGAGCGCAGGCAGACAAGGTAAAGGACAGTGACCTA
Source organism: Periconia sp. R9002 (assembly GCA_023627715.1). Lineage (NCBI taxonomy): Eukaryota > Fungi > Ascomycota > Dothideomycetes > Pleosporales > Periconiaceae > Periconia > Periconia sp. R9002. Next base: position 105,085 of record JAMAHW010000091.1, read on the forward strand.
TAGTAACGGAGCCGATGACAATCTGGTAGTTGGGTCGCTGCACAATCCTATTCAAGTAGCACTGGAGCCTGTTCCAGGACTAGTGCATCTCAAGAACTGCCAATCATTAGCATTACCGCCCGCTTGTGGCACAGCCTCCATTTAAGTTGCACTTGGTGTGGTATGAACACTCTGGCAGTGTGACCTATGCTGTTCAACTTGTGCGAACTTCGAGAGACAGTCAGCCAAGATTCAAGAAGATGAGGGTGCCATACAGCGCTTCTGTATTGCCATATGCGTCACTGTTGCGATTCTGTCTTTCTCTGTTAGGTCTGTCGACAACTATAAGAGCAGGCAGCCCGAGATCCGTTCAAAACTTGGACAAATATCCTATAACCTTAGCTTGTCTTCTGAATCTTTCACTGAACCATGTCGTTGTCATATCGACCCGATCAGATTGATGCCACTAATTTAACATTTCGTTACAATAGGATCACCAACGACCCACGTGAAGTTTACTATCAGCTCAAAACAGGAGCGCAAGGCTTTCCTGAGAGTTTCTGGGAGTCGCAGCTGTAAGATGATCTTATTATAGCGCTCAGGCTACGTGCTAACCCATCTGTCTACTGCCAGCAGCTCGCAACAAGTCCCCTCTTCGTCGCAGCAGGTACATCGGCCTACCGTCCCCACAGTTTCCAGCTATGGAGAGGAAGTCATCTCCACCTTCCCAACTGTCGCGCATACTATGGCACCTGTCAGACCAGGCGGCGCTGTTAGTCAAAATCACTGGACAATCTTCCTTCTTGTGCCGGGCGGCTCTGTGCAACTGAACATGAGAAGCAACCCGAACGCTCGTCGTGGAATCTTTGAAGTTCGCGACCATGGTTATGAAATATCTAAATCGGCAGTTAGGTGGCTTGACTTTCCGGCTAGAAGTGGCCTGCTCGTGAACCTTGTTGAGCACGAAATTTGGTCTCACCGTTGGAATCAGTATGAGATGACTGACACTGGAGTCGGGTGTCGATGGTGGGTGTAAGTATTCAGCATCTTGTATTCATCTATGCGTACTAATTGAGTTCTTACTAGCCTTACTGTTATGCGCGGACTAGCTAGAAAAGGGTTCGTTGATGGAAACAAAGTGGAAAGTGATCTTGCCCCAGCCATCGGCTACAACTACTCGAGAAACATTGAACCCATCGCGTTGGAAATGAAGAAAGGAACATTTGTTTAAATTAGGGCAAAACATATACCCATCTATAGCGCTAAGGATGGGATAGTGAGGGCACCGAGCTGCTCGAATAGGCATCAATTGCTGTCGAGCCTTTCATTCTTTATTAGCTTTAACTTCAAGGATCTCTCATAGGTACATACGCGTATTTAATATTCACAAAGGCTGGTATGCTCAGATACGGTAGAACTTGCTTGTCGTTATCGTCGGGTTCCGGTGAGAGATGCAGAAGCTGCTCGAACCAAACCCTATCTTGGTAAACCAGCTCCTGGAAAGTGTAGATCTCAAAGATATCAGGAAAGAATCCGGCGAAAGCCCAGTCTACAAAACAGATGGAGGAGTTTGGGAGCACTAATATGTTCCGTCTGGCGAGGTCCATATGATGCATACTAAGTTGTTGGTGCCGTGCAAGTGATATATGTGGTTGCTTAACGACGTCAAGTCTCTTGTTCATCCATTTTTCAATGTCCTTGATGGATTCGAAACTTTGTTCAGTGCCGTAATCTGACCAGATATAGCCATAGGCAGCTCCGCCGCCGACCGGTCCGGGCCCTTGACCTGGGGGAATGGGAATCGTAGCAAGATGTCGAACTGCTTCCATCGTGCGCTTGGCAAACTGCGGATTATCGAGCACTTCTAGCGTATCCAAGCCAACTCCATGCACATACTCCATAACAATGAATCCCATGTCGAAATCGAACAGAGTGGCTCTGAAGAAGTGAAACACCTGTGGAATATACAAGACTGTGCTGTCCACATGTTTACGCGCATAGCTTTGATTTGCAGCTTCTTGATTTCGAACACCAAACCCGAATTTAACGGCTATACTGTCGGAAATTTGAACCAGATGACTTCCACCCTCGGTTCCAGCAAAAGGGGTAGTACTCCTGCATAACTCCACGATTTCATAGTCGCTCGGTAGAAGTACTTCACGGAAAGTTGTCATTGTGCTGCGTAGAAGTGGTAGCCTTCTTTCAGTTGAAAATTGGGTTTGTCGTCAGATCTCTGATGCAGTGAGCGTGCAAGAAGGGATATTTGCCAGATTTTCGAAGAAACTATGCTGTGGTTAGGAGGAGGAGACAGTGCCACTCGCAGTGTGGGAGAACAACTGGCTTTGTGGAGGGGCAGTCTTGGCTATTCAAGCGGGGATGGTGGTTTCACAGCCGTATTGTGTAAGTTCATCTAGTTCTTTTCTTCTAAAAGCTGTGTAGCTGTCTGAACTACATAGTTGGGCATCAACTATAGCCAACATATGAACGTTGCATCGAGGAGCAGCACGACTCTTAACCTCCGCTCTTACTCTTGCCCCCCATCGACCTTCTTGCCTGCGCCTGGTTGAGAATATCTTCAAACCTCGATTACCAGCTTTCATACCTCATTAAGACGAACATCAGGTCATCGGACTGGCTTTACGCATAGGCAGTATAGCTCCCTGTCTGACTCTACGTCTTCGGTAGAACTATTCACGTTACATCCCTTATCTCTTCGATATGGCGGTTAGTCTTCCCTCTTCTCAGCTCTGAACATATGTAGCTAATTTACGTTTATTCAGAGAGGTGATGAGGCTCTTGCCGGGCGACCAGAATATGTTCCGAGCCATATTTTCGAGCCCAACCCCACCAAGGAGAAGACAATATACTTCAAAGGCTGGTTCATAGAAATTGTCGATACGCAGAGGGATGTGACGACAGTAAAAATAGACAATGACAGGGCTAGCACCGAATACAACCAGTACCGTATTGCGGCCGGATACACCTGTTATTTGAGAGGTGCAACAGTATATATGAAGACTTGAAGTTTGAGCTCAAGTTGCAACGCCAACATATTATTCAGTCAATAGGCATCGTGGTGACCACACCAAAGAGGGAATGAAACGTCTTGTCTGCGATCCACTGGGAACAAAGTAGCCAAAGATCCATAATTCTTAACCGTATTATTATTAGATTTCTGTATTCTATCGTAGCCACTCTTTTGGAATTGAATATTTAAGTAGACCGCGTAATCCTTGTTGATCTAGGATTCTAGGTTACTCAGGGCTTTAGTGTGTTCCTTCAGCTAAGAAATTACGGTATTGCTACTGAGTATGTGTTGAACAAAAAACGGCAGGGGCCCCATCAGCCAGTGATCTGTGCAATGGGATATTTCATACAACAGTATGTCCTACCATCACACACATCTACCATACATTAGGATATAAGAAGATGAATGGTTCCAAGCTTCGGTGCAAAGTGTCGACCTCCAACCAGCAACAATTCTTTCCTGTTCAGGAGCCAGGGGCTGATCAAGTAGTTTCGGTGATGGTTCGGGGTAGATACAACTGGCACGGATTTCCAGGTCCGACACTTCGCTTGATCATTACCCGTCACCACTAGTACACCCCGCCAAAACCACATTGAGTAAAGGAAGCAATCATAAGGCGTTTTTAGGTCTTATTTAGATTGGTTTAACAATTGTGAAAAGGCAACAATGCGATCCGACGATGCTCAGACAAAAAATGGGGCTTTACTGCAGATAGAATGCGTGGCGTGAGACAAGAACCTCGGGCAAGAAATCCCTACCCATTTCTCCGAAGGGGATATAAGTGGGGAGCTTGATCCTAGCTATGGCCTTCGTCCTTTCGCTTCGACGTCATAAAGTTGTAGCTTCCGGATCGTTCGAGGCCAAACCATTGAATCATTTTTGGCTTCTTCTTAGCTTTCCGCACATATTTTCTTTCATTTGTTCAGTCCATCTCCACTCCTCCATCCCCCCTTCTCCGCGTGCCCCCGCTGCATTATCTCCATCTTCGCGTAGTGTACCAACACCCTGTCGGCTGGACCTGGAGCGTGAAGGGCACCGTCAACACTGATCGTGTTTATCCTGCACTCTGCAAGACTCTATTCATAACATTGAAACGTCAATAACCGGTTCCATCCAATTGATCCCTCAGCTCTCAAAATGTCTGTCTCAGCGGCGTTGAAGAGCAGGTGTCGCCGCCCAAGCTACCTGAACAAGATCGCCAAAGCTGAGGACCTACTACACCATTTCCCCAACGGAGCCTACATCGGATGGAGCGGCTTTACCGGCGTTGGGTATCCTAAAAAGATCCCAACTGCGCTTGCCGACCACGTCGAGAAAAACAACTTGCAAGGTCAGCTGAAGTACAACCTGTTTGTGGGTGCGTCCTCAGGTGCGGAGACGGAGAACAGGTGGGCTAGGCTTAATATGATTGAGAGGAGGAGTCCCCACCAGGTCGGAAAGGTATGATGATCACTTGGATCGTGACCTTCGCATTCATAACTGACTTTTTGCTGTCAGGAAATCGCCAAAGGTATCAATAATGGCCAAATCAAATTCTTCGACAAACACTTGAGCATGTTCCCCGTCGATCTCATGTACGGCTATTACACTCTCAACAAGCCGCAAAACAAATTAGACGTCACTATTGTCGAAGCATCCGCCATCACTGAGGATGGTGGCATCATCCCTGGGGCGTCGGTTGGGGCTTCGCCCGAACTGATCCAGATGGCGGACAAGGTAAGTTAAAAAAACATAGATGTATAAAACAACATTCTAAAGTAAGCTCTCCAGATCATCATAGAACTCAACACCGCTGCCCCATCCTTTGAAGGCTTGCACGACATCACCATGACCGATCTCCCACCGCGCAGGAAACCCTATCTCATCATGAGCCCTGAAGACCGCATCGGCACACCCCACATTCCAGTCGACCCCGAAAAGGTCGTGGCAATCGTTGAAAGCGACTACCCCGATCAGACACAGCCGAATGCACCCGAAGACGACACCAGCAGGGCGATTGCTGGAAACTTGATTGAGTTTTTGCAACACGAAGTCAAACATGGCCGACTCCCCCCCAACCTTCTCCCCCTCCAGAGTGGCATTGGAAACATTGCCAACGCCGTTGTAGGCGGTCTCGCAGTAAGACTCTTCCTTGCCAAATATCAGCACAACCTAATCACCCAATCCACAGTCCGGCGGCGCAAACTTCAAGAACCTTCAAGTCTGGACCGAAGTCCTCCAAGACTCCTTCCTCGATCTATTCGATTCCGGAAATCTCGATTTCGCAACCGCAACCTCGATTCGCTTCTCTCCGGACGGTTTCAAGCGTTTCTACAAGGACTGGGACCACTACGCACCCAAGCTCCTTCTTCGCTCGCAACAAGTGTCGAACTCGCCTGAAATCATCCGCCGTCTCGGCGTGATCGGCATGAACACCCCCGTGGAAGTAGATATCTACGCGTAAGTGCTGCCCTGTGCCATGTCCCGGGCGTGAAAACATCCCAAGTTGACCTTCACTAACGATACTCCCTCAATTAGACACGCAAACTCCACCTGCGTAATGGGCTCACGCATGCTCAACGGTCTCGGAGGATCCGCCGATTTCCTGCGATCCGCCAAATACAGCATCATGCACACGCCGTCGACGCGTCCATCCAAGACCGACCCCACCGGCGTATCCTGCATCGTCCCCATGTGCACCCACATCGACCAAACCGAACACGACCTCGACGTCATTGTCACCGAGCAGGGTCTCGCAGACGTCCGTGGCTTGTCTCCTCGCGAGCGTGCCCGCGTCATCATCGACAAGTGCGCCCACCCCGACTACAAGCCCATCCTTAAGGACTACTTTGAGAAGGCCGAGTTTGAATGTCTTAGGAAGGGCTGGGGACACGAGCCGCATTTGCTTTGGAATAGCTTTGATATGCATCGCAGCCTTTTAGAGCAGGGAACAATGAAGCTTAAATCTTGGAATTATAAGAGCTCTGAGGAGGGTATGGAGAGTTCTAAGTTGTAAAAAGTGTATTTTTCCGTAATTAGGCTCATCATTGGCGTATAAATTAAATAAATCATCAGACTCATGGTACGAAGATACTGGTCAAAGATACATCCCTGGCAAAAAGATTACTTAAAAAAACTTGAGGACAAGAGTGCATGACGAGAAGTATAGATTTAGTCGCAAGTCCTTTCCGAGGCTGAATCTAGCCTTGCGTAACTCCACTTCCCTTTCACGTGGGTAAGAAATTAGGAGCATTACTTCTGTGTCGTGGTGAGTTCCCATTTAGCGTATGGAAGTCAGGTCCGTTCACCAAAACCATGACCACGAAGACTATGACCATAAAGATTCAGGATGATTGTAATTAACAGGTTGAGCGTTTCAATTTTCATACGTCAATTGCGATCCCCAGATATCTGCACCCAGTCTGGTCCATCTTCAAACATTCTCGCAGTTCTCTGTCCGCCACAGAAATTCCTCACTTATGATGAAGGCACCAAATCCCCCAAATATGCTCCTGCAGCATATTTCATGCGAACTATCTAGCTTCCCAGTTTTGGAGCGGCTCTGGTGCTCGATTCAGCAACTTGATGCGTGAGGGGTGCGACTTCCTCTAGATGGGGAATCCACCACCTTCGCGACTTCCATCATACCAAGAGGACAGCTAAGTGCTCAGAATGAATCAGGCTCTCTCCTTTCTTCATGTAACATCTCCCTTCATTCATGTTTCATCAAAAGGTCCCTTTGTAAATCAGAAAAAAATTCGTACCCACTCCTTTCGTTCCGCCATTCTCCTGACCGCCTTTTGCGGCTCTGTTCAAGCCCGGTTTTGTTTTCTTTCTTTCATGCATTGCGAGGCGCCTGTGCCGTGGATACATATGATCAATGGGATCAGTGATCAATGAGATCACCTGAGGATTCACGATATGGCGTTTTGCATGGTCTCACGGTTTTATGGTTTATGGCTCTCATGAGTTCACTTCAGATGCGGACATCTGGTTTTTCGGGCAATGGGCAGATGCTATGGCACGTGACCTGGTCATGTGACTCTTGGCGCTAGTGCCTATTACTTCCCTGTACGATAGCTCACTGATACACCAACAATTCACTTCATTTCTACTACTTTTGATCCTTTCTTGGTTTCCCGGGCTGGGCCCTTGCACGATGGCCCCAAGTAGGGAGCATCACACCGCTTCCCCTTACACCACGAGAAGTACCTGCAGGCCTCTCTTTGTTCTTGACAGTGAAGACGAGCTTGTTCAGGGATCGACTAAACGCCGCAAGACTATCGTCGTTCTTGACAGTGACGATGAGTCTGATCAAGAATCGATTAATTTTCATCGTTCTCGAAAAGTCTCGCGGATTGACAACGGAAATAATTGGTCCGACGACGAATACATTGATTCAGACCCCGACGGTGATGACATCCACTCAGACTTCGACTTCAAAGATCCGGATGGCGAGATTGACTTGGAGCTCACAGACTTGAATAAGGGGCTATTCATCCGCATTCTAGATCCAGAATTGTGCCTCCTGGAAGAGGATGACGGGGAAGAGGATGTGGCACAAGATGATTACACGATTGACGGCAATTGTGGTACATTCTCTGGAGTATTGAAAATTCCCCCGAGGTTCTTGAGAAATCTGGGCAATTCTCAGTGCGGCTCGCAAAGCTTTCGACACCCAGGCCAGGAACAAGATGAAGGCATTGAACAATTTCGAAAACAAGTCAGGGACATCATTGTTACACTCAAGGCCAAGGCCCTAGAGGATTCCGCTTCGGTCATTTTCACTTGAAACTACAAAGCAATCTTGTCAAGCATGTCCGAAATGGCCCTGCTTTCGCATATCCTTTCCGGGGTACCGCATACGACTGCTTTGATTCTCGGGAAGACTGGGGTCACTTTTGCCGACCTCCTTGAATTACCAAAGCTGCCCGTGGAGATTTTGTGTCAAAAAGGGGTATACTTGGATGCATTGAAACAGGAAGAAAGGAGCTTCTTTACGTGGGCTCTGCAATCGGCCCTCACGTGAATATATATATAATGTTATCACCGTGTTGTCCCATTCACGTGACCGGATCATCGCTTCATGTTCCCCGATATTTATACGCCCCGTTTACGCCCCCATCTCGCCCTGTCCGACCTTTTGTTCTCAGCCCGCGGTCTGCAAAAGACTATTGGCTATATAAGCTCATGCGAGGACAGCACGTCGCTGCCTACTGGTGTTGCCTGAAGGATTCGGTTCCTTGCTACGTGCTTTCCTTCCTCATCATACCGTGGAATTGCGCATTTGCGTATACTGCTCATCGCGCAAAGCAAGTTCCAACGCCGTGTTAATACTTCAGTTCGATGACTGCCATCGGTTTTATATTGACCGCCGATATCTTGATAAAGGGAATTGAGGAACCTAGCCGACTCTTGTATTTTCATCCAACACAGCTTGTTACGATTGATCGATCACCCGCCCACGAGATAGATGAATAAATAAATCACTTACGACGACAACGTTCATACTCTCCAGCAATTATAGCAGCACAATATGGCCCGCATCTCTAACCCCACACCTCACAGCAGCAAACTCCTCCAGCTTCCCACCGAACTCCGCCTCCACATCTACAGTTTCATGACACTCTATCCCCTCTCCTCCGATTCCATCCTCTGGTTCGGCGCCTACTACTCCTGCCGCACCCTCCACTCCGAAATGCACGCCTTCCTGCAATCCATCCCACCCGACAAACTCATCGCCGAGGAAGAAATCTCCGACGAAGAAATATCCGAAGTAGATCCTGACGCGTATCCCCTGGCAATCGACATCGACAGCGACAGCGACATCGACACCGAACCAACCCAAGAACCGCTGTACAACTCAACAGTAGGCCTCTACAGAGGCGACCAGCTCCTAAAAAACCTCTACCTCGCCGACATAACCCCGTCCCTCAACGCCTTCAACCTCATCTCGAAAGTCACAGTTCGGCTAGAGATCCCACTGTCCAACTTCAAGATCGAATGGGATCCTCTACGCTTCCCAATGATACTCTACCGCAGAACCTGGCTCCATCCGCAAACCCCTCTCTCCTTCCTGCTGCGAACCTGGGCGAAACCACCGGGACATCATTTCTTAACCCCGCTGCTGGGGTTGTACGTTAATCACGTGCAATTTACGTTGTTATCGGGCCAGCATTGGTGTGAGCCGTTTACAGGGTTTGAGGGGGATATGGCGGATGGGCTTGTCATGCCGTTTATCTTGCACCGAGCGGTGCATGTTAACGTTGTGACTGTCACGCTTGAGGTGCCTGAGGAGACGTGGGCGGAGAGTAGAACGCTTGATCCGGTTGAGAAGGTGAAGGTTGTGGATTGGAGAAGGAGGTTGTGCGTGGAATTTACGGTGACGGAGACGGTGGGTAGGGAGGGGGGTGTGATTCAGAAGAGGTTTGCTGCGAAGAGGAGGGGGTTTGAGGCGGTGGGGTGGGGGGAGTGGATAGGGAGGAGGGTGAGGAGGGAGGGGAGTGTGTGTCGGGGATTCTTTTCTAAGGGCTCTGCTGGATGAGGGGGCTTCGATGGGTGTGTGGTGGATGTTTAGGAGGTTCATAATATTGTGCGTTCAAAGTTAGCTACATGCAACTAGGATAGCTACAGTACATAGTTATCTTCTCAATACGCTACGGCACGCGGTATCTCGATAATAGACAGCTCTGTATATGGAGTTTAATATCCGGCATTTTTCTTCCTCGGGATATCTGAGATATAGTGTCCTCTGTCTGCTTCTGGCCTCCGTTCAATTCCTCTATTGATGATCAATGCCGGCACTAAGATCCATCTTTTTCTCTCAATTTTATGCGTTGATGTCTATCGGCCAATGGCTGCAATTCCTCCCATTCCCTTGTAGACGTTTGAAAACAATTGGACCCATTTGCAGGAGAATTTTTGTAGTACTGTTCTAGCGGGCTGCGAGGCAAGAAGTGGAGAAATGCTGGTACGTTGAGCTAAGTAAGCCCTGACATTGATGTCTGTAGGGCTGACACTTAGCGCATAGTCAGATGCCAGATGCCCGTCACCGGTTTTTATGCTGCGGATTCCTGAAACTGTGCCCTTTGTACATACTGGGCAACTATCAACAAACGTGATTGCATGCCTAAAAGCCTACTTACGTCGTATAAGCAGAAAAACAACAAAATAAGAAAGCTGAAGTTCATCCCCGGTCTAGGGGGCTATGCGGAGGCAAGGAGTAAGTTAAGGCGACACGACGAGTGGGAAACTAGGTTTGTCTGCGCAAAGCTTACAGAGCCTCAACTCGCGGCGTTTGAAACGTGCAAAGATGCAGCCAATGGCATAAGGTTGGCATGATGCCGCAAGCCACGGCTCAACGGCAAATGTGATCAACAAGGCAAGCTACTGGTACCTACATGTGTTCCTGCTTGGGAGTGGCTGCGCTATAAAAGGAGTTGAGGATTGGGGGCGTGGATGGTAAGGACACCCAATGCGCCTCAACACGAGTCAGCGGAGAGTGAACAGCGCCGTGGGAGAGAAGCCTTTCGTGGGAAGACCTGTGCAAGAGGGATGTGGACTAGACTGCTAGTAGTCAGTGGTGAGACGGGTCAACTGGTGGAAACAAAGCTGCGCGCGAGAGAGAAACAGAGCGAGTTTTGCAGCATCCCCCCGCCAAGCCGGGGCCCCACTGGTCGAGGTCGAGGTTGTCCTGTGTTGACGACATGCACCAACGGCCGGCCTTCAACGGCATGTGCATAGCTCCATAGCTAGTACCTCACATACACCTACATAGACCAGAGCTCCGCGCCGCGCTCGCCCGTTTTGTTCATTCCATTTTATATTTTTTCGTCATTCACACATATCGCTCCCTCTTTTTCTCTCTCTTGCTTTTAAGCCTCTGGATCGCGTCCAGCCACTTCCTTTCCTAAACCACCACCAACTCCACGCGCATCAACCAATCCATTGTACCACAACCATCACCAACACAACCTCCAAACCAACCACCACCACCACAATGCACCTCCACCTCCTCCCCCTCTCCACCCTCCTCCTCATCCCACGCATCCTCTCGACCCCCGTCCCACCACCACCCACGCCTCCCCTCACCCCCCTCCCCCTCCTCATCTGGCACGGCCTAGGCGACAACTACGCAGCCGACGGCCTCCAATCCGTCGGCACCCTCATCAACCAAACCATCCCCAACACAACCATCTACTACATCCGCCTCGACGAAAACCCCGATTCCGACCGCACCGCCACCTTCCTGGGCAACCTCACCACCCAACTCGCCCAAGTCTGCACCGACCTCGCCTCGCACCCAGTCCTCTCGACCGCGCCCGCCGTCAACGCCCTCGGCTTCTCGCAAGGCGGCCAGTTCCTCCGCGCCTACGTCGAGCGCTGCAACAACCCCCCCGTCCGCAACCTCGTCACCTTCGGCAGCCAGCACAACGGCATCGTCAAGTACCAGATCTGCGGCGCCACCGACTGGCTATGCAAAGCGTACATTGGGATCCTCAAAGCCAACACATGGGGTGCGTGGGTCCAAGCGCATCTCGTCCCAGCACAATATTTCCGCTCTACAGACGAAGAGACCGGTGAACCGTCAGAAGAATACCTCGAAAACTCCAACTTCCTCGCCGACGTCAACAACGAGCGTTCCACCAAGAACAAAACCTACGCCCGCAACCTCGCGAGTCTCAATAAATTCGTCATGTATGTCTTCGAAGACGACGAAACGGTGATTCCGAAGGAGAGCGGCTGGTTCGCGCAGACGAACATGACGAGTGGGGAAGTCACGCATCTGAGGAATCGCACGATTTACGAGGAGGATTGGATTGGGTTGAGGACGTTGGATGAGAAGGGTGGGTTGGTGTTTGAGAGTACCGAGGGGGGGCATATGCAAATCAGTGATGAGGTGCTGGTGGATGTTGCGGAGAAGTACTTTGCACCTGTTGACGCTAGGTTGTTGAATGAGGAACCGCCGTCGCCGCGTGCGAGTCGCGGGAGGGAGAATATGGAGTTATAGGCTATGTGCGTTTTGTTTTTCTTTTTTCGTTGTTTTGGGTTTTTCTCATGGGAATCGGTAAAGGGACCGTTTTTTTTTCCTCCTAATCGCAAACGGGGGAACAATCGGCGTTTTTTTCAGGGACTTTACGGTGCCCTTTTTTTGGCTGGGAGGGATTCACACGGATGTACTTATCGTCACCGTGGGCGTTTTTTGGGTCTTTGTGATTCTTCGGGGATCAATTCGGTACATACATAATACCTTCTCGTGTATGTATGTAGTATGCTGGGGTTTTCTACTATCGAAGGGGTGGGGGATTGGTTTGTACAAAGTTTGCGGTTGCTTGATAGTAGCAATTGATATTATCTTACATGCATCTACTACTTGCATGTGGTTTAATTTGGCGATGTCAAGTGTTTTTTTTTTCGGGGGATTTCTATGATTTGTCTCTCGTGCAACGGAATCAAAAGGAAACAAGTGGTATTCTCATTCTCGTGATATGGACATTCTGGTAGGTAGGTAGTCGAGAAACATGGAACTTGTCTGCGAAGTTTGAACACACCAACGCCTCCCAAAACGCCCGATACAATGTACCCTTTGCAAAAGAAGAAGAAGAAGACGAAGAAGTAGGAATTTCTCAGACTTTGCCTCTTTCCGAGGAATAACGAGGGAGATCATTCAGGGACCACACTTTTCGGGACATCCTGGAGCGCCGCCTGCTTCAACTTGTCCCGCTTCTCCTTGTTCTCCTTGCTGATGGAGCTCTTGTCCTTGTCCTCCTTTGATCGCCTCTTCTTCCTCTTCGCCGGCGCATTGCCCCGCTCGATGTTCTTGAGCAGATTGAAATCTTCTTCTGTCATGACGTCCTTTGCCCACTCCTCCCACTTCCTCTTCTTGAGCGCCTTTTCACCCTCGCTTTGGCCGATGGCGAGCTTGGGTTCCTCCTCCAGAACCTGCGAGTCGTCCACCCACATCTCCTCGAAGACCCAAATGGGCAGCGCCTTGGTGGTAGGACCCTTGATTTCCAAACGCCGCACGTTGCGCCACGAACGCGGGACAAATCGAGAGATTACCTCATTGGATACGGCTTCGACGTTGTCCCTGAGCTGTTCTGGCGTCATGGAGAGCCTGCCGACCTTGATGGAGGTATTTAATGACGGGCTCATGCTCACGTACGTTGAGTGCAGCGCGGATTTGATCTCGTGGCCAACCAAAAGGGGTGAGCCGATGTCGTCCACGGGTTTTCCGGTCTTTGTATTGAGCATTGAGCCCATAGTCAGGTCAATTGGGATGGGCCGCCGGGATTTTGTGCCATAGAAGGTTTTGCCAAGGAAGTCGGCGGCGATCTTGATGATGCGCCTGTCGACCATGAAGACGTCGTATTCGGCGAGGAGCTGTCGTTTGGATTCATAGGTCTTGTACTTCTTCTTGAGCTTGTCGAGGCCAATGACACGCCCGATCTTGGGGCGGACTTCATCGGGGAATCGGGGGTCCGCAACGAGGTCTTTGTAGGCGCGTTGCGGGTCTTTGCAGAAGATGCATACTTTGATGTTGTCGTTGTAAATGGAATGAGGGATTTTTCTGGGGGCAAGATTAGCTCTCTGGCTGCGCGGGCGCAAAAAAAAAACGCAGCATGTAGTTGCTGGTGAAGAGCTCACATTCTGGCCGGCTTCAATCGATGGGAATCGTGGATGTGGGTTTTTGTGGCAAGGTTCAAGAAAATGGGCTCGTCGCCAGCTCCTACGTGATCATCATCTGCGAGCAAATTCTTCTTGTCGGCCTTCTCTTCCTTGGACTCCGCATGCTTTAACATATGGTAATGGAGCGCTATAGAGGCTCTGTAGACCTGCGCGGGGTCGAGCTTGTAGGGTGATTCCTTGGGACCATTGGAAGCTGCAGGCACTTCGGGTGCCTTCTTCGTCGCCAAGTCGGTTTTGGTGGTAGGATTTGGGTCTGTCATGGTTCCTGGAGGGTCAACGTGAAGAGTTTAGTAGTTCGGCCGGCCGAGTTCATGAAAATTCACGGCGCCAGCATAGCGGCGAGGCCAAAAATTTCGGCGGGGCGGTAGAACGATTCTCCGAAGGCGGAGCACCTCCAGCCAATCAAGCGCGTCGATTGCTGTACGGTGAGAAGACACGCGACGTCGGGGTGGAGTGGAGCGGAGTCTCTTCCCAATCCATCTTCAGGTTCCTGCGGCACAGTGCACATGTGCCTTGTCATCATGCAGTGAGACTGGACTGTCATCGAGTGTCAATTGATGGCAGGATATGATGAGGTTTATTCCATATCATATTTTGAGCCTCGTGGATACAATTTACCGGTACATAGGTACATATATGCAGTTGGCAGAGAACTCAGCAGAGGTGGAATGGTGTGTATTTTTGGAGCAAAGAATGGGCTTGGATGCTTCCAACCTAAGCCTGCGGATTGCTTCAAGCCGAAACCGATGAGACCGAGCTTCGCCCTAGGGCAGCACTTGATATGTATGTAATACTCATTACAACTCGCCGTGCGTTTCGACGCGTCCATGACATGACTTGACCGTGTTGCACCGCGACGTCGATCGACGCGTAGAAAGAAAAAAAAGTTTCAACCATACTGGAAGCGTCACCAGAGTGGATTCTTTTGCACAAACTTTTTTTTTTCGTGTGCTCCGTGACGGGTTTGGGGGAAACGCCTGTCCCACCTGGTTGCATTTCGGGCTGGCTTTCTGCAGGTCATTCTTTGCAGGCGGAGGCGGTAAATAGCAAAGGCATCCTAAAGGGCTGCTGCAAGTGACAGGCTGAAAATGCATGGATAGAGCAAGGAAAGTGGTACACGAGAGCCAATTGCACATTTGGGCACCATAGAATAACCGATTGGTAGCTTCCTAAGATGAGGGATGGGGATGTATTGTTGCGAACTCCGCAACGCAAATAGCAGTTGGTGCGCGGGTGATTAACCTGAAATCGTGTACAGTACACAGAGACAGCGCAGCGCGGCACGGAGAGGTGATTGAGTGCATGACGAGACAGATTGTGCACCAACAACCAGGCAGTTACAGTCTCAATGTTGGACAGAAACTAGTCAAGCAGGGCAGAGCATACACACATGAATGATGATAATAATAAGTAAGAGGGGGCTGGGACGGACGGGACAGCGAAAAAAGGCACGGTCATAGCCGAACGACCGAGTAAAAGCAACCATACATTCTGTACCAGCATGACGAATTACGTTAACCTATAGTATGTACTGTAACCAAGTATCGTGCTCGTGCTCAGGTCCTAAATACGGTTTGGTACCTAGCTAGGTACACCTCGTCCATGTATGTAACCAAACTCCAAACAAAGGCGCCTCGCCGACCATAGAAACAAATGCGGTGAACAAAGACCTGCTGCTTGGGTGCCACCGGAATCAGCTGCAAAACGCAACATGGAGCACAAAGCAACGTGGACAAGTTATCACCACGGAATCGTAACATTCGATAGATCTGTGCACGTATGTATTGTAATGGTAATTGTGCCGTGTGGAGAAATTCCAGCTACCGTGTCCAAGCGCTTCTTCGCGTCTAGTCAACCCTCCACCTCGCGTGTCGCGACACACGCACATCATATCCTTGGCTTCCCACCCGACTCTTCTTCACCTCCAACCTGACCTCATGGCCGCTTCTTCCTGACCTCCTTTCCGGCCATTCTCCTCCTCTCCCTCTCTCCTTCTCTACAACCTCTCTCTCCATCAACCCGCTGTTCCATCTGTCGGCTGCCCACCCCGAGAGAGGTACAGGCATAGTCAAGTGCTACACTGCACGTCGACCGTACGTACGTATAGACACAAGTATACACGCCTTGCCAGCGCGTTTGCACCCCCAGTCCTTGCCATGGACTCCTCCCCCAACAGTCGGGCTTCACAATTGCCCGTGGAGGCGGACCGGCCGTCTCTAGAGCCTACGCGGAAGCCGTCGTTGCTCCCCGCTTTCGAGCCCTTCTCCAGCTCGCCCATCGTCCCGCGTCCCACCTCGTCCAAAAGGAAGTTCAATGAAGACTCGCCCAGCTACCCGAAACAGCAGCTCAAGTATTATCCCACTCCCGTACCTACCTCTTCAACCGGCATGCTGCCGTCCTCGCCTCAGAATGTACGTCCCGCCCTGGGGCGTTCCATCAGTACGCTGTCCGAGCGACAGCCGCTTGGCGCTGTCCCAACCATCGACCTTCCAGCCGACGGAGAGGTCCTCAAAATGGGTAGATCTTCAAATGCCTCCGATTACCAGCTGTCTGCGAATCGTCTGATTTCACGCGTGCACGTCCAGGCTGCCTACCACGCGCCGAGCGCGTCGTACCCCCACGGATACATTGAGATAGAATGTCTGGGATGGAATGGTGCAAAGGTTCACTGCAAAGGCCGTGTGTTTGAACTGGAAAAAGGAGACACGTACGTGTCTGAGAATCCGGAAGCTGAAATCATGTTGGATGTTCATGCAACTCGCGTCATGATCGCCTGGCCCGTGATTCCACGAAAACTGTCTTGGGACTCGGACGACGAAGCTACTCCTACGCGACGAGCAACGCACGATCACTTTGCCTCGAGCCCACCCGTGGCGCCTCGATCGCCTGTATCCCAGAGTCCCATGCGTCAGCCGGTCTTCACTACCGAGCCTGTTGTTCCCCCTCAGTCTGGCTCTGTAAAGATCTTTGAAGATGTCGATGCAAGCAATAATGCTCCTGCCACCAGCCCCATTCCCGCCGATGCCACCTTTATCCGACCCACTCAGTCAATCTCACGTTCTCCCACCAAACGGGAAGTCCTCGATTCAAAAAGCAGCATTCTCTCCTCTTTCAACGAGGACGACTTTTCTGACGGCGACGAGGAGAACGATCCTGTGGTCCATTCCTTCGGTCCATTTGGAGAGAATCTGCTGCCGCGTCTCGCTTCGTTCTCCACCGCTACACCCATTCAGCGCAACACGCCCACTCAACGACGCCCTCGTGCCGCATTAGCATCTTCGTCGCCTAGGCTGTCCAGTTCGGAGACTCTCAAGTTCAAGACCTCCCCCATCAAAAACCACGTCATCAACCAATTGGCCTACTCTCGTCTCCACTCCCAGCCCCTGTCCGTCATCCACACCAACCTTCCTGCAGAACTCAAGGCTAGTATCACCAAGCCCTCCGAGGGAAATGCTTCGAGCAGCGATGGCCAAACGACCCCCGTTCCCCAGCTCGGTAAGCAAGACTTGAAGAAGCTTCTTGATGAGATACCGTGCGTGGGAGAGATTCCCCGCTCCGGCAAGGACGCTGCTGGTCAACCCCTTGAGAACGAGTTCTACTACGTGCCGGAGATGGATACGGATACCGCTCGGCGTGAGACTATCACGATGGGCATGCGTGGTGCCGGAGGTCTCCGTGCTGTGAGGAAGCAACACAAGGTAAGACATCATGTTGGAGCTATCATGTATGGATTGTGCTCACATATTATAGCAATATTACTGGAAAAAGCCTCGCGTCTGAGCTGGTTCCATGGTATCGACCCCTGTTGTCCTCATTTGTGTTAATCAACGTATCATGTTGGATTCCCTGTATCAACTTCAGCATGACGATTTTCCCAGACGACTGTGATGAGTGCGTTCCAGTGCACATGGCCTCTCATGGCCCATGCAACATCAACGCCGCCCATCACCCATGTCGTCTCCCCACCCCATCTCCTCACGGCTTCCCAATCGCATCAAAATCAACCATACCCTTCCTACTTTTCAGCTTGCATAGCGAGGCGTTACTTATACCACTTTTTTCTCTTTCTCTCGATGTTTGTTTATCATGTTTTTTTTTTCTTTGTTTCTTCCACCATCCTGCACTTCCATTTCCCACTTCCCTCTCTCTTTTCCCTTCATAAGAGGATTCATACGAGATGGAATGGCTGGATTTGGATTTCCGTGGACATGTATTTTGCGGCAAATGAGCATGGGCGCCGGGGGAAGGGCATAAAATCTGGATGGGGGGGACATGGGCACTGAAACTGGAAGTTTTACAAAAGATAAAAAAGCCTTTGATGTGTGTGTTCTGTTTGCGCGTTGTGGATGCATGTGCTGTGCCCTTTATTTTTTTGGTTTGGTTTTTCGTGTTATGTATGTACTTGTATTTTTATCTGCCTTTGCTTGCTTGATCTGCTTTTTTGCTATATCTTGCTTTTTTTTGAAGATTCTCAGATTGTTGTTGTACTGATGAATATGTTTAAACAAAGGGAGGGCCTGCATTACTTCACCTACCTATCCATTTAGTGTTGAATGTCACCTTCAAATGTTGTAGTCTACATCTCATGATGCACAAAATTTATAAAAATATCAACAAACCCGCGCCCCCCCACCCCCCCCCCCCTTCCCCCCCTCTACCCTTTCTCTTCTTATCCTGATTCCAGGTACACCTCATCTTCCAGTGCAGTCTAGTCCAGTCTCCCCCTTTTAAACTGTGTCTCCTACATGTACTCTACACTAGACATACCCTACCTCCCTCGTAACGTATACCCTACCATTCCAACATACTTAATCCCATCTCTTTCTATATTCTGCCTTCCCACATATAACCTTTTTTTTTACCGTAACTTTTATCTACGTACACACCGTCTTACCCTTCTACCCTTCCATCCGCCCGTCCGTCCGCTGAGGATAGATGATATGTCTATGTTGTCGGAGTTTGAATTTCGGTGTGGAGCTGGGTACGTAGGAAATTTGGTATATGGATATATACGGATAGAGAGGAAGTTAAATGGATATGTATGTTTTGGAAATTTGTGGAGGTAGGTAGGAGTGGTAGGTAGGTAGGAGTGGTAGGTAGGTAGGAGTGGTAGGTAGGTAGGAGTGGTAGGTAGGTAGGTAGGTAGGGAGATGGTTAGATGCTTATGTACGTACATACGTTGTAGGGATAGAGATGGAGATGGGATATGTAAAGATATATACAGACGGGTCTATTTACCTAGGACCTTATATACCGCCCTTTCAGTTTCTCTCCTTTTTTTTTTTTCAAAGATTATTTTTTGGGGGTGGGGGAGGGGGAATTAAAGGTGGTCCCGCCTCTTTTTTGTCTTGTTTTTTACTTTTGGATTTTTAAGATCTTTAGTAAGGGCAGAAGCGTCTCTTGATTATTTAAAAATGAAGAAAGGTACCTACCCCATGTTTGCATAAAGTGAAGGAAGGTAAAGCGGTGCTATTTACGTACTAATGTAGCTATATAGGTGTTTATGTGGCGCGAATGATTTAGACGGGTATTTGGCGGACGTGGGTAGGGATTTTGTTGGAGGTAGGTGGGTGGGTAAGTGTCTGTTTTGTTTAATGGGCGTTGAACGTCAAGCATAAGGAGGCGTTTTTTGCGGGGTGTCTAGTAGGATAGGTATTTGCAAGTACGTATACGTTTAGAAGATGGGGTTAGGGGTGTGATGGATGTGGACTAAGGAGGGGTGTGTGTGAGAGAGAGAGATAGGCACAAGGGATAGCTACCTATTTACCTTTTGAAGAATAAGTATGGGATTGAGCGAACAGGATGGTATTGATGTTGGTGTTACCAGCGAATAACTCACACCTCGTGCACGGACTTTGGGGGTATCTAGGTGGAAGAGAGACCAGAAAATCTGTAACGACTAGGAGACCGTACACGAAGGTATGGAGAATTTGATATTCATAAGAACATTCAGGGGAAAAGTTAGATAGAAGCTTTAGAGGGTTTGTTTACAGTGTGTGCTCTTCATCTAGGTAAGGAATTTCAAGAAGTTGGAGCGTAGAGATGGCATGGCGAAGCTGGGCAAACATCATTATGGATTTGGAACGGTTTTGCTCGCTAGGTCAGGGATTCAGAGTGTATGGATTGGATTCACAACGAATTTGTGGGGTTTGCGCATTGTTTACAGTTTTCGTAGGTGGGTGGGGAGACGTGATTGTGATGACGTCATTCAAGATAGGCGGTACGCGGTATCATGTGATAGTTTATATAAGCGAGCTCTTCGCCTTTCGCACAATTCGAGGATCCAGTTGGGGCTGCATGTCTCTCTACAGGAGAGAGACATGCGGTCTGAACTACATCCCTTCAACACATGCATAGATGATAATTGTCAAAAAGGAAAGGTTATAGGTATTCATTTCACTTTACATGCCCAGTCCCAAATGCTGCTGGAAGTCGAAAGAGTTCAACGCACAAATCGATTTCGCCTGAAACAGAAACCGCGTGCCAGATTGATATCTGCATGCCGAGCCCCATTTTTCCCCACTTTCCAGAGTCGTTGACAGTCGTTCCATACATGCCCACATCTCGCCAGACGCCCCAGGATAAAGCGATCCGTCTATTTGAGCTTCTTCTTGGGTCGGAGCTGGTTGGTGTGGCCGCACTTCTTCTTGCGGCAGTTGACGGCACGGGGAGGTAGGCGGGCGTAGCACTTGCGGCAGATCCTGTTCATCAATCATTAGCGCCCGCACTCTGGAATTTTGAAGGCTTGTCTTCTCGACTTCGCGCGGGCGGTGACGCACATCTTCTCGCAGTTGTACTTGGAGGCGAGGGCCTTGAGCGAGGGCTCAATGATACCACCACGGAGACGGAGCACCAAGTGGAGGGTGGACTCCTTCTGGATGTTGTAGTCGGACAGGGTGCGGCCGTCTTCGAGCTGCTTGCCGGCGAAGATCAAGCGCTGCTGGTCTGGGGGAATGCCCTCCTTATCCTGGATCTTTGACTTGACATTGTCTACCGATACGTTAATTCTTGTGTCGATGTAGTGCCAGTGGCGAAGGCGAGCGAAGAAGAGGTAGATGAAGGGCTTGCGTACCAATGGTGTCGGAAGACTCCACCTCAAGGGTGATGGTCTTGCCCGTCACTGTCGCACAGTCAGTATAATGTTTTGGAATGTCGATTATTGTTGCTGGACGTACGAGTCTTCACGAAGATCTGCATGTTGTCGGTGCTGCTCGATCTTGTCTTGGATTTCACGTTCTGGAGGTGAGGCGCTTGACTTCGTCGAAATCTCCAGTGTGCTTAGTAACACTAGCTTAGCGAGATGATCCGTGCGCAATAGCGCAACCACCGTCATTGCCATGACTGTCCAGTTACAGCTTGAAGAGACGCATGTAATTGAAATTCTTTTTTTTCTTTCTCTCTCCTACTTGGTGTCACTTCTGTGTTACAGCAAATTGTACCAAAATGCACACGCATCACACCCAATGTTCCGTTTTTTTAATTCCACTAGGTGGTGTCACACATTTAATCAGACTGATTCAGACGTCTCATTAAGTTTTCTCCATCATGCTACTTTTTTTCCATTTCCGTATCTGCATCTCCGTAGTGAAAACTACCGATACCAACCTGTCCATAGTCCAACCTCCAATTCTCGCCACTTCTTCGTAGAATGACCTTGCTGCTTCTGGCAAATCACTCTCTGTTTTATAAATGACATAATCTTGCCCGGGTCGTCGGATTCCATGGCTACCATCGCCTTCCGGAATGATGGTCTGATACTCCATTTCGTTTTGTACAGACTGTACGACGTCCCAGTCCCTTTGAATTTCATCCTCGCGGGTGGTTTTCACTGGTTGTGTTGGGTTGCTGTTTTTGACGGGGAACGTCTCGTACATTGAACGCTCAAAAGGGGTGCTTTTTCCTTCCGAGAGAATGTATGCTTCGTCGACGAAATTGTCCAAGTAAAAGTCCAAGTACTGGTCGATTTGAGCCCCATCCATAGCAAAGACATCGTCTGCTTGGACTTTTGCCAGCTCCTCAATGGTATATTTATTGCCGGCACCTTTGGCTTGTTCTTTCGCTTTCTGCATGATGGACGACCACCTGCTCCAGTCCATTCTGGTTGCGGTAGGTTCTGCAGTAGACTTTGGATACCTTCGCAAACCATCAAAAGGATGAAGAAGCTTGACACAGACCACTAGACAGCCAAACAATTGTGCTTCTGGTAGTTGCCACAGACGAAAAGGCTTCCTGGGCTGAGCATGAAAAGCAAAGTCGCAACCAAGCAAAGTCGCAAGTCGTAGTGTTACCTGGTATATTTCCAAGGGCAAAGCCAGTTGTTTCAAAAGGCGGAAAAGAAGAATGGGGATGTTGAGCGGAGGCCAGATAATCCCGTGCTCAACTTGAAAACTCGTCTGGATGTTGATGAGCGTAGAGTAAAATGAGTTAGAGAGCAGAATTGAGTATGGGTCAAGTACGTCGTGATACGTGGCCGGCAGTTGATCTCTCATAGCGACAGGTAGTAATCTGATCGCCCCTCGATATGGCATGCGTTTCTCCGTCGTCCACGTGTAAAAATCACCCGGCGAGATCGGTAAGCGAAGAGTGAGTGTGCCTAAATAGCACAGAACGAGGCAGTCAACCAGGTTGGGTGTTGCCTGCATCTTGCTATTCCGACCGAACTTCGATCCATCCCTCTCGGCGTCTGTATCGGTATCGGTATCAGAAGTGGTGAAAGTTTGTGAAGAATCGAATTCTTGTCTTCGCTCAGATATCTTAGACTCAAAATCCAAAATACGGAGAGCCCATAAATCTTGCACTACAGTTTCAAGTTCATCTGGCAGGCCTTGTTCATGGATAAGGAACCATATTTGATGCCTCAATATCAATTGCAGACATTTGAGGTAGAGTTCTATTGCTTTAGAACCCTTTAATTCTGTACGTAGCGTTAGCGACCCAATCACGCAGAACATTACAGCATTAGAATGTCTAAACACAACTTAGAACAATAAAGATCAACTTACGTTTTGCTAAGTTTCCACTCTGCTCATCCCTTTGCTTTCGCGTGCGTTTTCTTGCAGCCGTCTCAAAATTATCCTCATCGGATCCGGCAATCAGTTCCTACAAGATGGTTAGTTACTGATCATAATTCCTTAGCAATATGTACATACACCCTTGCGGTGACCATTCTCGCAGTAAAGATAGCCATCCTCGCCCTCTTCGTATCGCCTGGAGCGACAATTATCAATGTCGCAAACGGGACCTCTGACCGCCCCATGTTCCGCCATAACGTAACCCTGGGAAGTGTAGTACGGCCAAGAAAATTCTCATCGTAGTATCAAAAAGTTGTTGTTTGTCTCTTGGGAGTCGTTGCGCATCACATGTTTGTAGAATCGAGGACTGTTTCGGGAAAAGGTCACGAGCAAGATTTCTCTGCCGCCACCGCTAGTCTGAATAAGGTAATCACACATTCACTTGAATTTCGCCAATCAGAGAACCGCAATTTACGTGCCGTCATATCTTTTATTCATTGCCGCCAGAGGATATATCTTGAGGAGATTCGTAACACGTATCCCCCGCTACGTAAAGTGGCAATGCAAGCGAAACCCAAATCAGTCCGAAGAACCACAAAACCATGGTCGCCTCCAGAGAAAGTGCTAGGTGGCTTTGCTGGAAGTACCAAAGCCACCAGACAGGCTGCGGCTCCACCTCAAACGCGTGTGAAGTTTCCTGTATTTTCGACCGAGGTCTGGTCAAAGATACCCCACGATCGGCCCAATCTCGTAAAGTAAAACATTTAACCGGACTTGGGAGCTTCCTTAGCATCAATAGCAGTCTCCTCACCCATAGCAGTAAGGACGATGACGTCTACAGCTCTGATTAGCAAAATGTTTCCTGCGCTGCCTGCCCGAGCGTGTACTTACTAGTGTCCTTGCCCTCGTCAACGAAGAGCTTGTTGATCTTGTCACCGGCTTCGCCATCGGGGAGCTTGACATCGTCCTTGGTGGAACCGTCGTCGGACATGAGGGACAAGAAACCGTCGTCAGTGACATCGAGCTGCAGGTTTTGTCAGCAGAGTTCCAAGAGGTGGGGCACCCGTGGCAAACTCACAAGCTGGTACTCAGTACGGCGGACGTTGGGGACGTCCATGTTGTGAGTGGAGGGGCACAACTCTTCAAGCTTCTTGTTGGTGAAGATGTCGATGGCAACCAAGTGGACCTTGGCGTGACCGTGCTTGCCGGTCTTGGAGGTGGACATCTCGACAATCTTGCAAGGGCGGTTCTTGATGACCACGAAACCGTTCTTCCTCAGAGCAGAGCACTGCATGGGGTAGGTCATGGAGGCACCGGCATCGGCGCTCTCGAAGGTGTGCTCATGCTGTACACGATGCGATCAGCCAGTGTTGGATGAATGGAGTTGTGCGCGAACAAAAGCGTCGGGAAGGGAGGCCTGGGCGCAAACATGCGAGCGGCGGAAGTTGCCAACGCGGGGTAGAAAAAAAGATGCATTGGGAGATGCGGGGCAGCAAGAGGACATACCTGCGCGTCGTCGGCCATGGTGATTAATGAGAGGAGGATACGACGGTCTGAGGAAGTGGTAGTTAGAAAACTTGTTCGGCTGGGGGGGGTTGACGGCTGAGGGCGAGGGGGGTCTTTATGGGGGGAGAGAAGAAGTCTTGCTTCTGGATTTTGAATTGGGCGGCGGAGGGGCTACGGGACGCTAGCCAGTCACCCTTGCCTAGCGTCGGCCCGGATCAACGTTTCCACGGCCGGGCTCCCTCCAGACTCCAGAGGGACTCGTGTGTCCATTGTGGTCAGCTAATCATCCTTCGACATCGATAATCCCACAAGATGCTCCGTTGACGATTGACATAGCAGGGAAACATGTGGGGCCTCGATAGAATTACCACCAATTCTACCCTCTCTGGTGCTGCCACACCTCCACCTCGTCGCGATTCCTACTCTCCTGCCTCCCGTCGGCCATACCCAGGGCCTGGCGCTTTACCTCCTCGGCCCGGCCTGAACCCGCGGTCATCCTCACTGTCGCTCGTCTCTCCCAGTGCTTCCAATGTCAGTCTGCCACTGGGGGCCCGCGTTCCCAATGGCGCTGGTCGCCGGCGACCCAACGGGGGTGTACCCTTGGACGTAGCGGATCCAGTCCAGGTGTTGAGCACGATAATGGGAGGGCCGCCACGAAAGCCAGTGTCCCTGAAGCAAGATGATGCGGACACGGCTATCGTGCAGAAGCCGGACGAGGTAGAGGCGGACATAGATTTTGGAGGGCTGAGTCTCAAGGATTTTGTGGCGGAAGCGGAGGCCACGACCAACGCACGGCAGTCTTCTTCTGTACATACATATAGTGCCCAATCAGTCGAAGAATGTATGTGTTTACATCCTGAACCTCGCTTGTCTGCTTATCGTGATCGCAGTCGATAAAGAAAAGGATAAATTCGAAGATCTCCACAAATCGATACTAGCCTGCGACGAGGTCCTCAAGTCTGTGGAGACCTATCTTACCAACTTCCAAGCAGATCTAGGCGCTGTTTCTGCAGAGATTGAATCACTCCAGAATCGCTCTATTGCACTTAACACCAAACTCGAGAATCGCAAAGTGGTCGAACGGAAACTGGGACCTGCAGTGGAAGACATTAGCATAGCACCGGCTGTCGTTCGCAAGATAGCCGAAGGGCCTGTCGATGAGGGGTTCATTCGTGCTCTCGCCGAAGTCGAAAAGCGATCCAAGATTGTTTCCACCAAGACCAAAGAGCAGCCAGATATCAAAGCACTCGAGGACATAAAACCTCTGCTTGCCGACCTCACCAATCGTGCGATCGAGCGCATACGTGACCACATTGTTGCACAGATCAAAGCGATACGGTCGCCTTCCATGAATGCCCAGGTCATACAGCAGCAAGCACTTTTGAAATACAAAGATCTATATGCTTTTCTCGCTAAACACCAACCCGAATTGGCGTCCCAAATAAGTCAAGCATACATTTTCACCATGAGATGGTATTACCTGAACCATTTTACGCGGTATAAAACGAGTCTGGAAAAATTGAAGTTGCATATCCTGGATAATTATGACGTGCTGGGTGAGGATCCTAACGCAAAGCGAGGAAGCGCTCTATTGGGACCTAAGAGGAGCGGCGCGCCGGCGTCCTACGATGCATTTTCGCTCGGACGACGCATGGACATGCTCAAAACGAGTTCCATGAACGCGCTGCCAGCCCATTTAGCAGAAGAGGAGAAGACTGCGCATCACCTGGAAAACCCTTTCCGCAGCTTCAATCTTGCTCTCATCGATAATGCATCGTTTGAGTACACATTTCTTACGTCTTACTTTTCGCCCAGTCAAACGCACCACGCGATCATGCGCACGTTCACGGCAATCTTTGAGCCTACATTTGCGCTGGGGCAAGCCTTGACGAAACAGCTGGTGGAAAGTACAACCGATACCTTGGGCGTGTTGTTATGCGTCCGATTGAATCAACACCTGGCGTTTGAGCTTCAGAGACGGAAAGTTCCCGCAGTAGAGGGATACATCAACGCCACCAGCATGCTCTTATGGCCCCGTTTCCAAAAGATTCTCGATCTGCACTGCACATCGCTTCAGAAAGTGACGGCTGCATTGCCTAATCGACCATCAGCGGGTGCCGCACTGCTGTCTACGGCGGCCGCCTCGACCACTTCAACAGCACCTACACCCTTGACGCAAAAGTTTGCCAATTTACTCCAGGGGATATTGGCGCTCTCGAGCGAGGCTGGCGACGACGAGCCTGTCAGCGTGTCGGTAGGGAGGTTACGGTCTGAATACGAAGTCTATCTGAACAAGGCGGGCAAATCAATCGGGGACGCAAGGAAAAGGGAGAGGTTTCTGTGTAACAACTATAGTCTTGTGTGTACGATATTGACAGACGTGGAAGGGCGGCTGGGGGATGATACGAAGAAGCATTTTGAGAAACTAAGGGATGCTTTCGACAAGTAGAAGCATGCTGATTGGAGTTGGATTGGATTTGGGGTTAGCGATTGAGCGATTTGGTATATTTGACACGGATCATGAGCAAGGTTTTTATTATCATCATCACCATAATCATCGTGTGGAAATGGAGCTACAGGTTCTATGGACACAGCAAGGAGCTGCCTGCCATTACGGCAATTATGCCGTGAACCATGACGAGGACGGGGAGAAAATTGTGGTTATTATCCAGAGACGCCGTGGTGAGGTGCTCAAGTGGTGAAGCAGGCCCTCGAGGGCTTTTTATCCAAGATGAAAACGACGAGTGCATTGTTTTTATATCTAAGTGAAGCCTTACTACGCTGGAGTAGGTCTCAAAATGGGCAAGATGAGAGCAATATAGACGGCCGTCAATTAACCTATCACACCTCGTTTGTGATGCTTCATGCCTTGGAGCGGGTACGATGCCACTGGCCAGTCATGTGGTTGGCGCTGGTAGATGGGTGCGGGAACGCAAAACACGATCCATGCGGAACAACACACAGCCATTCACGAGGCATTGTCGCACTCCACCCCATACCAAAAACCTGGGGCCATCACGGCGGGCCTGAATCCGTTGGCTGTCAGTTTCGCAGAGCGCAGCCGCTATTGACAAAACACGCCTGGCCGTGGCTGGCGCTTAGAAACACTCGCATCCAATCACGCCCGCCCCAGGCCCGACGACATGCGACCACCACGACCCTCGTTTCCCAGGCACGCGCAAAAATAGAGCATCCGCACCCCGTTATTGGGCGCTTGGGGCCAACCCCCTCGTTCGCCACGACTGTATATTATTATGACATGGCACGCTGCGTTGGTTCGAATGGAGACTG
Source organism: Periconia sp. R9002 (assembly GCA_023627715.1). Taxonomy (NCBI): domain Eukaryota; kingdom Fungi; phylum Ascomycota; class Dothideomycetes; order Pleosporales; family Periconiaceae; genus Periconia; species Periconia sp. R9002. Next base: position 132,568 of record JAMAHW010000091.1, read on the forward strand.
GATTTGGGCCGGGCTTTCATTTCGAGGAGCGTACCATTCACTCTGGCTGCAGGAACGAACGGTAGTAGCTCTGGAATCCCGTCTTCTCTTCTTCCATTACCCTTGTTTACCTTTTTTTCTCTTCTCCCACATCATCCTCTTTTTACTATATCTCGCTGGGCCTTAGGTGCTGTACGAGTTTTGTTTATCTGCTTGATTCCCCCGGTAGCGTAATTTCGACAAAGGACCGGTTCCCTCGTCACCCTCACTTGAAAAAAATCACATCAAGAAAAAAAAGAACAACGAAACGAAAAAGAACGGAATAGGTATTGGAAGCAAGGCATGCTTGTTCAAGAGTAAAGGAATCACGATCTACGACATACATAATGGCAGAGAAGATGGTCAAGACCCAAAAGGCACCGTGGCTAGCCATGACTTTGGGAGGATGCTGTGCATCACGAAAGGATGTCGTTGACATGGAGGAACATGAGAGTTCAAGGGCTTTGAGAGTAAATGGTAGGTTGTTTTTGTCGCGTTGTTCTGATTTTCCTCTGTCTTCTTCCATGTCGTACTGGAGTCGAACATGAATGCTGAACATGTACTCAACTCTCATCACGCATACTGTTACGATACTCCAAGAAGCACACTAACATTCTCACAGAAGAATCAGAAATTCAGATCTGCTATGAACAACCACAACCCATCTCACAGCCTATTGCCTCCCCGACAATAGCGCGCCCAACTACTAGCCACTCTACCATGAGCCGCCATCTGTCACAATGGGCTGCCCAAGGTCGTGACTTTGCTACACGGGCATCATCGCGAGCAAGTGTTCACACTCTGACACGCCCTCACAAAACACATCCAAGACCCCGTCCCTCCATCGGCCGCCCCATGGACTTTAGACATACCAACAGCGTGGACGGCATTCAAAGTATGCTCGATGATGCCACAATGCCTGTCCGTCGACGTCGAAGCTTTCAACCACTTGAGCTGTCCATCTATCTACCCGATGGGAGACTGAGCCCTCTCCCAGATTTTGAAGAAGACGGGTGGGTGAAGAAGCCTGCTCAAGCAGTCGTCAGAAACAGAGATTCTGCAACCGATTCCATCTCATCCGGCTCCGGTGTTTCGGACTGGCTTGTGCAGCGTAAACCAGTGGGATCAGGATCACGCAGATCGAGCGTGCAGAGCATGCAGTCGACTCAATCTCGACCGCCCTCTTCTACTTTCTCAGTCCTGCCGTTCCTCCTCGAAGAACCAGCAGCCAGTGCAGACTCCAATGTCAGCTCACCCACACTGGTTCGCCGCTCTCATACTTCATCGACCCTTTCTTCATCACGAAGGGTGTTGTCAAGGCTGTCCTCGCCTTCTCCTTCTCGCGCCCGTGCAAGCACAGCACCCTCTTCTCGTCCCGGCAGCCTCCGTAAATTCAAGGTGGACCGGGATCCTTCTTCAGACGAAGTCGATGCTGCGATCCGCGAACTCAACACCATTGTCGAAGAGCGACGCGCAGATGCTTACCGATCCGCCAACTACGGCTCACGCTTCGACAACCTCCCTCCCCCATCCCCATCCTCCCACGTCCCTGCCATCGCACCTTCTCTCCGTATGAAGGTCCGCTCGGAGACGTTGTCCGACATTGGCTCCGCATTCTCCGCGCCTCTAGTCGCCAAACCGCTGCCAACTCCCCCGAAGCCATCGTCGACATCAAAACCACTCCGACTGGAGCCTCCAAAGCGCACCTTCAGCGGCCCGCTCGATTCCAACCCCATCACACCGCCAACTCCCACCATCCCCGGCCGCCTCGGCGCCTGGCTGAAGCGCTCTCTCCCTCCCACCCCCTCGAGCACCTCCTTCAAACCCGCCTCCTCCCACCCATCATCCCTTAAATCCCTGAAGTCCCCCAAATCCCTCAAATCCCTCCGTTCCTCCAAAGCCAGCACCACCCCGACGACCCCATTCTACCAATGCCAATCCGCGCACCAACACGACGTGTCTCAACAATACTTCGACATGGAATCCCGCGCGTCCGTCTCCACCACGGCAAACGGTAGCCGTCCCTCCTCCTCCAGCTCGCAAACCATAACCTCGCACTCGCGCCACGCGAGCAACGACACCGCAACCGCAACCCTCTACTCCTCCTACCCCTCCACCCCATCCCTCACCTCGCACCGCTCCCTCTCGCCCACCTCGGACCTCGACTGCCCCACCATCCCGGGCACCCCTTCCACCACCACCCAAGCCCCCACCTCCTCCTCTTTCAAACCCCGCAAAACCCGCCGCGTCCCCGCCCCGCTCCTCCTCTCCAAAGACAACAAGTCTACCGACCTGCGCATCGAAGCCTGTCTCGGGTCCGCGCGGAGCTTCCACTCCATGTCCAGCACGCGCTCGTCGGCATCTACATCCGCTGGAAACGTGCGGTTCAGCCGCGACGGGCACCGTCGTAGCTTGAAACCCCCACCGAGTCCGAATTATGGGATCTTGAGGGGCATGGAGATTAGTGCGCGCGAGGAGGGCGTGTTGAGGGGGGGTGCTGCGGAAATGGTGTTGCCGAGTCCTGGGGCTGTTGGTGTGGCCTTTTAAGTATAGTGTGAAGGATCGTTTGGTTTCTATTCTTTACATTCGCTCTACCTTATTTTTGTGTTGTTGAGAGGAGGGTATGTGTGTTGTGGAGGCTTGGGAAGAGAGAGAGTGGCGTGGGAGATACCAAAAAGGGGCGGATGGAAACACGAAAACTTTTATATATATACCCAATACCCAGCCCCCTTTCCCCCCGCTCCTTTTACGTTGATGGATGCTTAGTATCCCGCTTCCCCCTTCCATATATCCGTCACCTATTCTGTTTGTTGTGTTTTGAATTTTGAGGAAGGAGTGGAGGAAGATGTAATGATTGAATGGATGGATGGCTTGTATGGATGTATGTATGTAGTTTCACACGAATATACCACAGTCAACGATGTCGTCATCATCGTTAGCACTTCTTACCATCTTCCATCCCGTTCCACGTTCTTCAACCAACGAAGTCCTCGTTCGTTCCTTTCTTGTTAAAAGTTGCACTTTTCTATGTGTTATTTCTTTTTGCCTGTTACTTCTTCACCAAACTAAATTCCTCCTCCACCCTGAGGTAAACAAATTAATGTACGCTATTACTTAAGTAACTACTTTACTGATCATTTATTATGTATACCTACCTACCTCACTTGAGTTACTTCTTTTACCGCTCTTCTTATCCCATCCCATCCCATTCCATCTCAACCATGTATGTATATATACGCATACCTTCCCAAACTCCTCTACCCCTTAAATTCCCCCTTATTCTTACCCCCATCCTCCCCTCAACTCCTCACAAATACAATATAATACAGTTCGTACAACGTAGTCCTATAAGGAGTAGGGAAAAGAAAAGAAAAGTGTGAGGAGGGGACTATGTATTTAGACGTTTAGTTGCAGTTTGTTTCGGTTTTCGTGTTTTATCTTCATTTTTTTGTAGGATATTTAGGGGAACAGGCACGGTGGGGGGGAGTGGGTTGGGATAAAGGGATAGAGGACGTAGGTGGAATTAGAGTAGGGGTGGAGTAATGGGGTGTGTGTGCCGGCGTGGATCTGAGGAAAGAGGAAACGAGAGAGGAAGAGGGATATAAGGGTTTAGAGGTGTTGGATGGGTGTAGTGTGTACAAGAATATATATATGAAGATACATCGTATTCTATGTCTCGTTTAACCCCACCTGGATTATATCCTATCTTCTTCTACTACCTAACCTCCCCCACTTCTTTAGAACCTAGAAGTAAACAAGGCTATCTCACCTACCCACCTAGGCAAACAAACAAACATAAAAAAGGGGAAGTAGAAAATACGCATATACATACACGTTCAAACCCCACGTTTCAAAACCAAAAACCCTCTCTCTCCCCTATCACTAAATAAAATAAACGTGTGAGAACTTCTTCATAAAAAAATAACTACCTACTAGGGTACGAAAAGACTTATTCACCCTTTCCTCTTCTCCCCCCTAAAAAGAGTATGGAAAAAAGGGGGAGAAGTTGTTATAGTCCTTATAAATAATAAAAAGATTTTCTCTCCACCTCCCCCCCCTCTCATCCTTCGCATACATCTAATCCGACACCTAAAGAACGAGGGCATGCATTTTCAAAAAACGAAAATAAAAGCGTAACGAAGATAACCTATACCCACCACTCCATCACACCCCTGCAACTTTCTAACGCCAACTACACAGAAAACATATCCCTCACCGTAGCATACCCAGCCTATGTAATTCCATTTCCATTCCACCTCGTTAATACTAATACACTATAGGATATGTCTGTGAAAAAAGCGTAAAATGGGTATAGTTTATGCATAATTGCTAATGTTTTCATTTTATAAATCCAAGGGAAACAGAATGGAATAAAAGTTGTATGGGATGGTGGGTGTTTAGGACTTATTTTTTGTTATTTGTGTATATGTGTGTGTATGTGTGTGCGTGTGAGTTTTCTTTCCTTCTTATTGTCTGATAGAATTGGTGCTTGGAGAGAGAGAGGGGGAAAAGAAAAAGTAGCCATACACATACAAACACAGAAAAAAAAAATCCATGGAGAGAAAGTTAGGTTACATGTATGCATATAGCTGCTTTAAAACAAATTAGCAAATAAATACGCAAAACAAACTCATCAATGCCCCACAAGGCAACATGAACGCTTAGTCCTTTTCAGCAAGTATGCACGTTACATACGTAGCTTTCATTCCACATATGATTCTTTCCCCTTTTTTTCTCTTATCTAGAAATAAACAAAACAAAGACAACAAAAAATTGGAAAATAGACAAGACAGTACAAATCACGCGTTTGGATGTACAGTATAAGTACATGTAGATTTCTGCTTTCCTACTAGGCTAACAACCAACATCAAACTTTAGCACCAACTTCCTTCCTTCCTCTCTTCCCTACCTACAGACTCCTACAAAGCACCGATTTCTACATCTCCCTCACCTACAACCTACACAAACACCCCCCAACATACCCACCCACCTTACTAACCAACCCCTGTACGACCGTACCACACACTCACAGCCTAGCCCAAGCCACCCCAGAAAACAAAAAGAAAGGAAAAGAAGAAAGGCGTCGCCTTAGTGTTGCACCAGGGCGGCGGTTCCGGCTCGATGGGGTAGTAGGTAGTTTGTGTTTATTTAGGTAGTTTAGGTTGGGTTATTTGGATGGAATTTTTTTAGTTGGGCTAGTTGGTTTAGGGAGGGAAGGGGGTAATAGAGGGATGGGATTAGGATTAGGAAGGTGTGGTGGTTGGGTGCAGATTTTAGTGGGTGAGTGGTTGAGGGTTGGGAGAGGGTAGGAAGAGAGGAAGGAGAGAAGGGTAAGAGGGACGAGGCTGGAGGGGAGGGGGATGGTGGGGTTCCGAGGTTGAGTGGTGATGGTCATGGTGATGCTGGCGGTGTGGGATGAATAGATGAATGCATGTAGATGGATATATTGCTTTTTGTTCTCGCTCGTTATGACTTTGGATGTGCGGGAAGCGAGGTGAGAAGGGACCGGACGGATGAGATGGACGCGTGAGATGAACCAATTGTCATCACAACTCACTCATCCCGCGAAAAATCTCATCGACCACATGCATCATCGCACTTTCCCACGTCAGCCAGCCATCGCAAACTCACCACCGATGATGAGCCAACAAGTGGACATGGATGTCCGAGTACTGTTGTTTCTCACAGCCATAGCAAGTGCTCCCTCGAACAAACACGTACCCGAGAAACCCCATCATCCAGCGTCTCTCCTTTCCCCGCACTGCAGCATTCCGATCCGAGGGGCTCTCGTCGACCTGGTAGCTGGGACGCTTAGTTTCCCTTGCTTGCTGGCTCCGTGTCTCACCAGGTGCTTGTGTGACCAGAGGGAAGGAGGAGAGGGTTGGCGAAAGCCCCAGTAACCAGGTAGTTCGATTCTTTTGGGTGATGCTGGCCTGTGGTTCCTTCGGGTTCATCCGAGGAATGGGATACAAGTGTATGTATGCACATGTACCTCGGAGGGGGGTCGTCTATGGATTACTCGTTGTGGGTACAAGTACCGTACCCAGGACATCGTCTAACGTGTCTCTGGTGAGACTGGCTTGGAATGGGGACCGCGTTCATTCTGACTGTTGTCATTCGGGCGTGTACTCTTTATGTCATGCTCCTTCGTTCCGAGTCGATGATTTGAAATGTTCCATCGTTAGTGCGAGGATCTTGTTCAACGTCGTTCTTCGTGTTGACCGAATTCACCTCCGCTTGGCGATAGACGGCAGGATTAGCCACGATCCAACACGATGCTGCTGGTTCCCGTGTGGAGGCAGCATGAAACGAAGATTGAGCATGGTACATGGATGACAGGAGTGTGCATTCAAGATGTGTGATGAGAACTAAGGCAGGTAAATCTTTTTCGGGCATAGAAGATGTAACTATGATATGGGAGGACAGTGGCACAAAGACGGTGGTGTCCAATGGCAGAAGGCACGGGCTTACGTCACACGAAGGAGCGAGTCTGCGCGACCTAGGGTACTCGAGCAACAACGTTTCCAGTGGGGTGTTCCTTGTGAACGAGCAACTGGTACTAGAGGGAACACGGAGTGACAGTGCACACAATACACAGTACTTGGGTTGTCTTCTCCAGTGTGGGATGGCACGACGACGGTGATGCAGCTTCGCCTCATGGCCCTCCCTGCACGTTTTGCTCTTATGCCTGTGCCTGTGCCTGTACGTGGCCGGGATACCCGAGGCCATGGCATGGTGACTTCAGGTGCGCGTGGACGGGCAGCACGCAGAGCCATTGAGATGTGGGAAAGGGAGGATACGATGGGATGGGTAGTCGGTAGGTACATGTAGATAGGTAGCTAGGCGACGCCGATGTTCCCTTGTTCCCAGCTTATGTGGTATCGTCAGGTAGCTAGGCCGGGGTCGGCGTGTACGACGGCCGCGTGCGCGCGCGACCGAAGCCCATTAGGGACATATGGGCAGAACGACAGACAGACAGGAAGCTGATAACTTCTTGGACGGACAAATAAATTGATGCAAGTTGCAAAGCGAGGTGGGCAGTGAATTAACGCCGATGCAGATGGGCAGACAGGTTATTACCGATCCATGGTTTCTCCGTTTGGCGAGTGTATACGTATCGGTATGTATGTAATTGCGCTCCGAGGGCCAAGGCGAAGGCCGTTTGTACATGGTGTGAGCGATGGTGATGGATGTGGGAAACGATTTGGCAAACAATCTACGGGCGGCAGTATCCACTAGTTACTAGCCTCCAGCTGGGTAAACCGAACGAAGCCATGACTAAGCGACCCTGGAAAGGTTCACCAGTTACCCAAAGGACGCTACGCTATTTCCCGAAATGGCATGGTTCTAGGGTGCTAGGGCTGCTTGACATCGACTGCTCATCAATGGCAATTGATTTTTCCGAGGGCGGCTGAGGGGGCGTGCACACATACGAATTGTGTATGTAGTCGCATGTTGGAAGCTGATGGCGGCGAGCAGCAAGGATGAATGCAGGTTGCAATTTTGGCAAGAAGGGCGATGGATGCGGTGGATACATCCTACCTAGGTAGCAGACCTCGGGACCGACTGACTAAGTAAGTGACTGACTGAATGCGCCTTGGGTTCAAATGTCGGAGGATTATGATTGCATGTCTTCTGATGATGATGACGATGATGGCAGCTTTGACACAGCCGCAGCAGGCGTGTTCGACTAGCCGCCGCGAATAGCCCCCGATGCGGAATCTCGGGCGCATTTTCTTTTCTTCTTTTCTAAGAATAACATGACGTTGCTTTCCCATCTTCCATGACTACTACATGTGTTTGATTGATGTAGCTTTGATGGTTTGCCATCTATGAACATGGCCATTCCCCCTTGAGGTTTTGCCTTTTGCTTTGGTTAGCATTACTGTGCATTCATTGTATTATGAATCATGCTGCATGGCTGCTTGGATGGCAGCAAGAAGGCCCTCTTTCTGACGGCGGCACCGGCAACGTGCGTGCTGTTCTCCTATGTACGGTCCCGTACGTATGGATGTAGGGAGGCGTCTCGGGAAGCTCCACGGGATACTGCCGAACCGTTGATTGGTTTAATTTTACTTTTGATTATTCTGGATTTTCTTATTCGACTGAGATTGATGACCGTGGGAGTCCAGTCCTCGGGGTATCGGGCATTAATCCCCTGAGGGCAAGGAAAGGCGTATTCACGCAGTCCGACGGTGGATGGTACATACACACATACATACATGCATGCCTATGGACATTTGTAGGCAGAGGGATGGAGGCATGGAGGCGGCGCCGCTGGGTGAGTTTCATGTTCATGTTGGAAGGCGTGCGTGGGGTGTAGGGCTGGGGGAACCCATCGAATCAACGGCGTGGGCGAAAGATGACGGACTTTTGGTGCATGCTTTGCCTGGGTCGGTCCAAACGGGTACATGAAATTGTTTGGATCGTCCAGTTATCCATGGAGTACATCTGCTATCAACGGCATGGGATATGCTATGGTATGGTATGGTATGGTACCAGGTAGGCAGGGGCAAGGACAGGGACACTACTTTCCCGAAACAACGTTGGACCGGGGACGGGGACCAGCGCGGGAAGGCACAAGGCTTAATCCCCGACGCCGCTCGTCCTGACTCCTGTCCCTCTCTACAGTACATAGACTCTGCACAAACTATCTTGCGGATACGCCGTATCCTTTCTACACATGGCCGTTCTGCACTGCACTGCGCTGCACGCCACACACCGTTTGGAAACGGTCGAAACCAGGGACTTTTTTTTCCATTCATGCATGCACACACGCACGCATGCCTCGGATACATGTAATGATTAATCCATCTGCGGATGGGCTGGATGATGCTTCCAGCGCCTTCGTCGTCTGTGTGTCAGTGGGTGTGCGCGCACAAAAACGCCGCCGTAACACAGAGCATCCATTCAATAACAATGATGATGGTGCTATTGCTGATGATGACATGATGGCAGTGAGAGCAGCGGCGCAGCAGTACGGGAGCTGGAAGGGCGCTACATGGCAGCTCAAAGGCCCTTTGCTCGTACAGACCATGTGTATATATGCAATGCAATGCAATCATGTCTGGCATCAAGTGGTAATCCATCCACCCCGACTGAAGTGGTCGACTTTTCCTTTTCCTAGAGAAGTATCAACATGTACACATGGAACCATCCATCTACATGCGACTCCAAGGTGGCTGGCTGGTTGGCCTGACCCGACCTGACTGACGGCGAGTGCCCCGAGCATTGGCAGGCAGGAATGTGATCGCCGTCCTCAGAGTCGCATTACAGCTCATGGTCAGTATCAGGACCGTCCGCAATTTAGCGTAGCGGTTCGGAGGCGAGGCGAGGGCCGCGAGATGAGTCGGGGGGGAGAGGAGGAAGAGAGAGAGAGAGAGAAAGAGAAAGAGAGGGAGGGCCCAGGGAATACAGAAGCACTGACGGAGGATGAAAGCAGCAACAAAGGCAGGGCCAGCTCGTTTGGGGGTGGCTTTTGCACGGGCAGGGATCAGGATTAAGGTTGCATGCAAGCCACTCCAGGAATAGATGAGATGACGCCCGTTGGTTCGCTCCACTCGCACTAACCCACAACCGCCTAACCCACCAGACAGTCCCCAAGCACGCCCACCACACCTCACTCCCTCTCTCTCTCACCACCCTACTACCCTCTGACTCCCTCTCCCATCTCGTCTACCCCCAAACTCGCTTCTCGCTTCTCGGCAACGGCGCACTCCCCTAGCTGCTCTGCTACGGCCTTGGGCTCGCTGCTACATCATCTTCGTCCGTTCCGTCATCTCCTACCTCCGTGACCACCGCACCCATCCTGGATACCCATCTGTATCAGGGTGCGGGGGTGGGAATGGACGGCGAGAAAAGAATCAACGCGAGCAGCTGGGTAGTGGCCGCATTGGCCTACTGTGAAGTGACATGCCCGTGATCCGGCCTCCCAGCAGCAGGCATCTCATCCATGTGCAGTGTGGGAACTTCGCCCCAGACTACACCACCACCACCACCATGACATGACGACCCTATGCTTTGGTGCTGATGTATGCTCACCCAATCCACGCCATTCATGCTACCTGATCTTCCACGTATCATCATGCCTATGTACTGCATCTCACCTTTGCCCTGCCCTCCCCCGGCCCCCATCCTTGCTCTTTCCACTCCCCAGAATTCAACGTCGATTGCAACACCTCGCTCATCTATCCATCCCATCACCACCACCCTTCAACACCACAACCCCAAACTTCTTAGAATCCTGTTCTTTCTCTCCCTCTCGCTCCCGGCCAGCCCGATATTGTCCCTCGTTTGCATTCTTGCACGAAACAACCCCTTTCATCCACCCGACCTCGCCCAGCGCCTCTCTCCCTCTGTGTCTCGCCGCTTTGGCCCTGGTCCTCTGTATACTCGTTCTGTCATTGCACGCGTTTTAGAGCCCCCTCCTCCCCTTTCGAGCAACTGGTCCCATCTGGTCGCGTCCACCCTCTGGCTGGAATTGAACTGGCAATCTCCCGCCTGCGTCTCTCGTTTCTGTCTCCCTCTCTTGAGAGGAGGGAAGAGCTGGCTCCCAAGCCACATCTTTCTCTCTCTCGCTGCTTGCTGCACCCCATCGCTTTGGTGACAAGGCCGTCGTGCAGCCTGCTGAGCTGACTACCCGCTTGCCTGCCGCCTACTACCGCCCTCCAGCCCTGCCCTGCGCGGCCCCTACTGCGCCATCATCACGAAACGAACAGAGCCTCAACCCGCAAAGTTCCACAGCCGCCCATGCTCGGCCCCATCCTGGCCTGGTCCTGGCTCTCGTCATCGTAGTTCTAGTGCTGGTCGGGGGTTCTCTTGTTTGCCTCCCTGCTCTCTCTCTCTCTCTCTCTCTCTCTCTCTCTATTCACTACCGCTGCTGCTGTCAAGGACTGCGCAACGTAGCGCCCAACGGTAAGATCAGCAGTGGCTTGGACCAGGGCGTGCTTCCTGCTGCTCCATCGTGCGAGCTCGCCGGCACGCACGCAAGCAAGCAAGCAAGCCAGCCATCTCGCGCTCCATTGGATCGGGGCGTTACCGCTCTGCTGCCGCCTCTGCTGCCCCGATATGTAAATTGACTCGCTACCTTACCCTTTCCCTACCCTACCGTACTCTACCAGGCTGCCGGGTAACATCCCTACCCATCCTGCCCATCCTACCCCTTCCCTTCCATTCACTGCTGCTCTGTCCTTGCATTCCCTCCGCCCCCGACCATCCGGTTGGTTCTAGTTCGTCTTGATTATCATCATACCTGTCGCCCTCATCGTACCATCCCGCATTCCCTCCCACACTCTCCCTCCCCCTCCCCTTCCCCCCCCATTGGTACTCTGATCACTCTCGTATTGATCCAAAAGTCATAGCTCCTCTATAGCTCCTCCATAGCGGTGCCATATTTTCTTTTCCATTCCCCTCCGTCTGGCCTAGCCTCGCCTCTACCGACCGGCCAGCCCTGGCCCATGTCTCGATCTCTTTGTCTGTCATGTAAGTCCACTCCCGTCTGTCACATTGAAATGCGGGTCGTGATGTGCGACACCTTCCATACCGACCGACCCGAAGAACTCACTGTCATTTCAGCATCTGCCATCGGCTCTGAATCACACCTGCTTGCTGCCAGCCCGCGCGTCCATCTCCCGCTTCCGTCCACAGGAGACGGCCCTGTCTGACCTGCTCTGGGCCAAGTGCCGCCTTGGTCGAGTAGGAGATAGACACCCAAACATTCTGTCGCTTCCCGCATGAATCGCTATTTGAAGACAGTATCCGCCCGTCTTTCGTGAGGCTTCCCTCGTCACAAGACGTACCGAAACAACTGTCAACACAAGTCTCGTCCTTGCCTCTTCTCGTCCCAGTACAGCGTGGGCATTTGTTGCAACATTCACGCACACCAACCTGCTGTTGTCTATTCTTTCCGTCCATTCGAAACAACTTCTTCTACTGATCAAGACTTTGTTCTTCTTTCCCCCCTTGTGCGGTTTCTTGTGCCTTGGCTGTATCTGCCTGTCACTATCACGGCGCAAGCTTCATACACCCAAAGCCGAACATCGGCCATTTTGCAAAAACCGTCAAACTGGCCTGTACTGTGCAACTTAGCTATCAGGTGGGTTGATTTTCTTTCTCTCCTCGTCGAAAAGGTCGTGGGCGGGGGTGCGTGGCTCATTCGGCCGTGGAGCGGTCCTTCACTGTTGCCTACCAGGCTGGCAGAGCAGACCCGAGCGACCCCTGTCGGGATGGATGGATGGGTACCTGCTAACATGTGTGTCGACCAGCAGCAGCCTGATAGCGAGCGCGCGCCCTTTTTTGCGGGCGGCGATAATCTGGAGGCGCAGGAGCAGGTGCTCGCAAAGTACAGTCAAAGCTTCAGGAGCGACCCGCTGACTGCGCACGCTGCGACAGCTACCAACTTGTCGTCCATGTCTGGGTACGACAAGACCCAGGAGCCGTATGCCTATGGTAAGTAGAGTGCAAACTGTGGGAGCGGCGCGGCTCATATGATTGATACTTGTGTGGTGAAGGGGACGATGCGAGGTCGGATGGTCGCCGGGCCGGCCCACCACGTGCAGACGTTTAGCAAGAAAGATACATAGACTGACCACCCACCCTCCCAGACGCCGAGACCACAAGACCGAATCAGGTTGCGACCTATGCAGGCATTGCACAGCCTTCATTCGCCTCGCAATACACCGACGCCCATACGCGTTTATCCCATGAACCCTCCACCGCAGGACTGCCCTTGGTCCCTAGTTCGACCTACCCGTCACGCGGCGCGGGAGCCTACCAAGCAGATTCCTCATTTATTGATGCAAGATCTCGTCATCCCGCTGCACCTCCCGTCTCTGAATCGGAAATAACAAAATACGTTACGCCCTCGCAAGGTACCGCTGGCTCCACCGTCTCACTCCATCTTCGAACAAAGCACAACCTGACCGCCCCCAACCAACTTACCTTCTCCCTCATGTTTGGGACCAAAAAGTGCGCCGCCGCACTGCAAACTATGGACCCAGACGACGATTTTTACAACTACGCCCTCAGTGTCGAGGTCCCTCCATTTCCACTCACCAACTCCTGGGATCCCACCATGATGCTCAAGCTACAAATGGAAGACAAGAACGGGAGACAGTTTGGCCAACTCGACGCGGGGAAATTCACTTTTACCGACATGTCCCCAAACCTCACCTACCAATCTTCGCCCGAAATCGTCAAGAAGCGCAAATTCTCGACCGACTTCGACGACTACTCCGAAAATGCTGCAAAAAGGAACAATCCCATTCGATTCCCGGCCAAGCCACGATCTCTATCCCACGCGTACTCGACCGCCTCCATGTCTCCGCTTCCGCCAGCGCAACCGTCTCTTCCCAGTTCCTACGGTTTTGGCAGTGGTTACGATTACCCCAAAACGGCAAACTACACGCCGCAAATGTCGCAAAAGGGCCTATATGCTGTTCCTTCTACTACGAACTTGGGACAGACGGATATGAAACCTCCACAGCCATCCCCAAGCCTACCTTCGTATCGTACTTACAGTTCCATGGCACATACCGGAAGGACGCCTCCTTCCATGGTCGCAAACCCTGCCAAATCCTCCTCTGTAACATCGCCCTCGTCGCTGCTGCCTACTCCCGTTCTGGTGCGAGCAACGACTGTCGCTCAATCGACAGGCAGTTCTTCTAGTCAGCCATTCAACCCATACTTGATGTACCCGTCCAAGGCAGCGCTCAAGATCGAGGGCGATTTAGATAGAATGATGGAGAACTGGACACGAGATGAGCAGGAGGCGAGGCGACGCCTGGTGGAATTCAAGCGATCGCAGCACGGCAGTACGATCAGCACCAAATTTGCCCCGGTAACCCCGGAGGCGAGGCCACCGCGTAGCATCTGCGTCAGCTGCATCTGGTGGCAAGAGAAGGACGAGTATTTTATTACCAGTGTAGACACCATCTACCTGCTGGAGCAGCTGGTCAGTGTCCGTTTCACGGTGGAGGAGAAGAACCGAATTCGACGCAATCTGGAAGGTTTCCGCCCACTTACCGTGTCCAAGGCCCGGGCAGAGAGCGAGGAGTTCTTCAAGGTCATCATGGGCTTTCCCAATCCGAAGCCGCGCAACATCGAGAAGGATGTCAAGGTGTTCCCTTGGAAGATTCTCTCGCACGCCCTGAAGAAGATCATCAGCAAATATGTAGGTTTTTGTCCTCCATGGCACAGCACTGCACAAAAGCTAACACATGCATCTAGACGGCCAACTACTCGTCCACTGCCGCAGCCGGCTCGCTGCCTGTTGGCTCGCACTCGAGCTACATGCCGGTAGGTGTGTCGCAGGGCACAGGGGACGTGAATCGCAACACTTCGCCGCAATCTGTTGCAAGCTCGACGGCCTCGACCGCGTACACCCCCATCATGTCGTCAACCAGCCTATCCCCGAATCTCAAGGTATCAGCAGGACTTGGTGGGGTATCATCTGGACATGGAATGGCCGGCATGACTCCATGGCGAGGTGCTACACACGGTCAAGCAACGCAATACACGGCAGGCCTCTCACAAGCAGGACGCGAATCGTGGGACTATGGATACATGAACGCCTCTGCCGCTACGGGTGTCCCTGCGGCCGCACACTCGATGCAGATGCAACGCTCCACCGTCACACCGGACCAGAACCAAGTGCTCACGGACAATCCATACCAGTCGTACGGACAGCATACCACGCGCATCTGAGCATCCGTCCCACGGCGTATTGGGGGGGGAACAGACGTTTTGCTCACCATCCACGGTGGTGACCATGCACGTCGGGTGATCTGCTCAGCGTCCGCATGATCCTGCGGCGTCTAACCCCATCGGGCATGGTTCAGCCTGTGCCCACCACCCTGCTTCGCGGTCTGCCTCGCCTCGTACACACCTTTTCCTACCCTGGTTTGCCTTGGTCCATCATTTTTTGCTCTCATTCATTTCCTCCCTTCTTAGTCCTCACGGCGTTGTTTTATTTTTGGGCTTCTCTGGCACCCGGCATGGTTGGCACCGGATTGCATCATTCACACAATACCCTCGGCAGGCGGCGCCCTCACATTACATGCATCACCACATCATGATTTCTCTTATCGGACGACATACATTGAATCGGGGTCACGGCGTACGGTAATGGGGTGTCAGGTGTTGCATCCATTGCATGCAACCACCACCACTACCGACAGACACCCTCTGCACTTATCATCATGGGCATTGTCGGACACTATCTCTCGGGCTTCGGACGACACAAGCATCTTCTCTGGCGTTTCATCTCGGGCATTTTCGTCTTTGTCGCCATACTTATGATTTGTTTGAATATCAGCCTTTTTAATATCCATGTCGGTCGTCGCTCCAGTCAAGTGGCGAGGGGACGGGCATGATCTTACAGAGGTCAGCCTTGAGCCTACCCCCCTGGCCCCCTCGCCAATGACCGTTTTCATTTCGGAACTTTCTCGTTTCGTTTACTATTCTTGTCCCTTTCTCTTACTGCGCTAGCTTACGCGGTTGGTGCTTGATCTCCTTCTTTTCCGTTCCATCTGCTCTTGATTTCCTATCTTTCTATCCTTGCATCTGTGCAGGAAACCTGGGGTAAAGCCTTTTTTTGGGGGCCACTGTCTGCATCATGGGTCGTTTCGGTTGGGGGGATCATACACATGGTCGGGGAAAGCAACCATTTCCGGAATTTTCTGTTTCTTTACCTTTCCTTTCTCCTCTTTTTTCAACATGTTTTTTGCGTTTGAGATTCCCCCACCCTTCATTTTCTCTTTCTTACCTTCTATGTACTATTGAATGCAACAGTTATCATGATTTATCAACCGTCTATTCATCTTGCATATGTACCGACCGCCTGTTGTTGCCTTGTTAGCACTAACAAGGCGAACCACCCCTTCTCAGCGCAGCGCATTACACTTACGCATCTGTTGCCTCCTCCCCTGAGTCCCTCTCATACACGGTAGGTACGCCTCACTCACCCATTCGCAAGCCTAGCCACGAATGTCCGTTCCTGTCGAGTCCGTCCTAGGTCACAACAAAAGAGTGAACAAAACAAAACCAACACACGCGAAAAAAAGGCTGCAGTTCGATCTTACCCGGCTCCCCTTCCCGCCTTCGCCACACCACGTCCCGCCTCGCCCCGCCTTATTTTCTTCGCCCCGTCCCGCGACGACGAACGACACAACGGCCCTAAACTACCTAAGTAAGTAGCCTTACTTACTTACATACAAACACACCCCCAGCCTGGCCTGCGCCGTGCGCTCGCTTTCGGACTGCGACCGCAAACGAAAGAAGGATCGCGCGCATTCTTTTCCCTGGCCCGAAACCGAACCGAACCCCAACTTCAAGGCCTCAATGAAGGTTCCCATCTTAGGTCCAGGGTAGGATTGGATGCGGTAGGATGGGATAGGATAAGTGGAGAAAAAGAAGGAAGGGATGAGGGAAGGGAGGAAGGAGGGGAAGTGGGTAGGCGGTGCTGCGCGGCGCGGTGCAGGTGTAATGTGGTGATGGAGAGGGCTGGGTAGGGTGTACATAGGGTGCAACTAGGTGGTGAATCACGTGATAGGTACGGCGAGGTACGGAAGGCTAGGCAACAGAGCAGATAGATGGGGTCATAAATATATACGTAAACATTTACGCATGTACATACGCACGAGAGAGAATAGGTATGTTGGGAGTGTGGCGCAGTATTGGGAGCCCTTTTCTTTTATGGTGGACGGTAGCGATCGCGATGGCGGTATACATCTAATAGATAATATAGAGATACATAGGAAAGCATCGGCCATGTAATCTTTCTTCGTTGCATTTTTAATTTTGCGCGTTTGCACTCTGTACCTCTCTGTTTGTGGCTTTTCCTACTTATCTTTAATGTTGTTGTGAAGGGGAGGAGGGGAAGGTAGCGGGGTGGAGTGGAGTGGGGGCGGTTTTCCCGTGTCCCGCTACAAGGTTCTTTCAATGTTCTAGTGCTGTCAACTGACACGTGACTGGTTTGATTGACATCTAGATGGCTCGCATGGATTCTCTAGATGATTTATTAACCATCTGTTTATACTCTATAAAGCCTAGGCTTTTTGAAGTTCGTAGGATGCCTTGCTAAGTAAGAGGTGGATGGATTGATATTACTAAAGACACTAGAGAAATGTAGCCAATCATGCAAGGCGGTTGCCTACAACCGTCTCATCCTTCAGACTGTGAACCTGTTTACTAACAAACTGAAGATTGATTACTCTCTCTGACACCACTTTTCTTCTGCCCACGGGACGCCCAAATGGATATACGGTCATTTCCAACCGAGATTACGCTCCTGATAGCTGAGCTCCTTGACCCTCACCACTGCTTCGACTTTTCCCTCTCATGCAAACACAGTTGGAATGCCTGCGTCCATCTGATCGCAAAGCACAAACGCCTCTTCGCGGAGAATGCTCTCATCGACACCACGACGCCCTGGGATACACTCCACCCGATTCTCTGGGACAAGTTGAAACGCTATCTGGACCATCCTTCGGAGGGATCTTACGTTCGCGACATCAACCTCCCCAGCGGACGATCAATCTATCTTGATGTCAACGCTTCCCATCATTTTCAGCTTTCTGAAGATAGCCCAAAGCCGCCTCGAGAGGACATGGAGCGCTACCGTGCAGCCATCCAGGAGATCGAGGATCTATATGGCGAGGATGAAGACCTCACAAGCAATTGGGGTCACTGGATTGGCAGAGGTTCATCGGAACCCATTCTAGGCCTCCTCATCCATTATACTCCAAACCTCCGAACCTTTCGATTCACAGATTCCGAGCTGTATGAAGTCTTTTTCCTTCTTATGCGTGCAATAGCCATGGAATATGCCTCCCCCCACCCCAAGCTCCCGTTCCAACACCTCACCACCGTCGCCGTCGCACATTGGGACACCGAAATGTCCTGTGATCCTAATTGGTGTCAATACTTCTGCTCCATACCCAGCGTGCGGAACTTTGTCGCGTCTGCCATGGGCGGATCAGGCGAGGAAGATCAAGTTGTCGACGAACTCCCCGATTCCAATGTCCGAGAGCTGCTCTTCTACAACTCGCGATTCAATGCGTCGGCCATGGAGGACATCCTGAAAAAAGCCCCTCGCTTGGAACGCTTCAGGTACGATATCGGCGGGGCCATCGTTTCCGAGGAAGTCTTCTCTGTTGAGCCAGACAGGGTGTTACGTGCGCTTTCCACCCACGTCGGCCGTTCCTTGCAAGAATTGGTCTTTACGGCCGGCTGGGAGGATCTAGATAACGAGGCGAGCCTCCCCAACATCCCCACTAACCAAGCATACTAACTGTACATCTTCCAGGAGGAGGAAAACGACGTAGGCCACGCCTCCCTGCGCGACTTCACCCAACTCAAAACACTGCGGTGCGATTGGCGCATGCTCCGCCGTATATCCGACGTCGACGAAAAGTCCGACGCATCCATTGACAGCGACCGACGACCAGAAGACTACGACTTCCGCAACATACTTCCCGCATCCCTCGAAGTGCTCGTCCTGACCGGCGATATCGATGACGAGGTCCGCGAGTTACTTGAGCAATTGCGCAGCGGGGATAGCGAATTCACGCCCCTGCTCAAGCACGTCTATCTCCCATACGAGGAGTGCGATGTACTGCGTCTAGAAGACAACCGGCTCATGGAGTACCTGCGGGGTCAAGGGTAAGTTACGTACATAAGCCCGTTTTGCTTCGTTCGTTTTGCTGATATGGAGGGGATAGATCTGGATAATGTTAGATTTACGTTCGCTGTAGGTTTTGAACGTCATCACTAAACAAAAAGGATTAGAACCTTTTAAACCGACTGGAATCTCTTTTACTTTTCTTTTCGGTATTGGAAAGGGTCTTCCGCCTCGAATTTATGATCAATGGTCTGCAATCAGGAACTCCTTGCTTGGAAATTAGAAGCCATCGACCTTTTTCATGTATGGATTGATGGAGGTTCTCTGTTACGTCTATAGACAAAAGAATGCCCTAGAAGTTTTTTAAAAAAAAGATAGTAAGTATATACACAGCGGCGAATTCAAGTATGGAAAAGTTTCACGATGTCTATACATCTCAGGACTTTGATTTTTTACACAATATCTATCTCGTTATTTAACTACCCAGCACAACTCCACAAACCACGCAACGTATTACCCACGACGAACACGATTCGCGTTTTCATCTAACGCTAGTTTGCGGGAAAGTTCGAGGACTATTCCGCGCGAGGAGTGTATTAGATTAAGTTTTTATATCGAGTAATCTTCTACAGCAGATTAATTTGAGGAAGAACTCCAGCGTTCTTTATAGGAGAGCCTACGGCCCACTTATTACTCCTCAATCATCCTACGCTCCAATGCGTGCCCACCTCGAGATTTTCGCTCCGCGACTAAATAAGAAAGAAAAAGCCCAGGTTAGTACATAGTAGCTTCTACGTCTTAGCTGCGACGGGGAAGTTGGTACTAACCAAATATGAAATCCACTGTACAGTAGAATCCTCGCAGTAGCGTTTGCGTCGTCGACCTCTTCGCTCGACAAGGGACTTAGATGGGGGCCGTAGGAGATGGGAGAAGCACAGATCCCGCGGTTGGAGTCGAAACGAGACGTGCTCGAAGAATCGAGGGAAATACCCGGCTGACGACCAATCGATGAGATGGATGGAATTGGAATTCCGGTCCAAGAGCATGTTCCTTGGGTTGAAATCTAGATGGCACATGGATAGAGTATATGGGCGAAGGTCCACTTTGTACTCGAATTTGCGTGAGTGTTGGTCGAACCACTGTTGAAGGTCACTCCTCTCCGAGAATTCCACTTCTTTATGTTTAGACCAGAGCGTACCGTATAATGAATAGTCCGCCTCCAAGTGAGCCAGGTGCCGTTGCTTCTTGTTGATGGATGTGATTTAAGATGTTGCCTAGCTCTCCAAGTATGTCTTTTGCGTTTGCTAGGTCAAGCGTAATGCCGTTGATGTAATCCATCACGATATATCTGGTTGCTGCTTTCTCCACGAACCGGTACACTTTTGGTACTTTTACGATATCTGGGTTTAGGCGCTGATGTGCGACCTGTTGGTTCTTGAACGCTTCGATGGTGATAAAGGAACCGAACTTCACGGCGAGGCGATGCGTGATACGCACTACCTTGTTTGAGCATTCTGGGTCAGAGAGGATTTGTATTGCTGCGCCGTGACAGAGAGAGATGATTTGATCGTCGGTGAGACCAGACATGATGATGATGGTAACAGCGTTTGATGGGAGAGAGTGATTGAATAAAATAAAGTAGCTGAGATATCACGTCCGTGGAACGAACGCTGGACCCAACCAAGGAATTCATTCTGATTCGTTGACGAGATGGAGTATCTCAGGTAGCGTAACCGCAGCATCTCCTTGGAAAAACCAGTCACTATCATCACCTACATCGCCTTCTTCTAAATCAATAACAGCCAAAGACGCTCCATCTTCCCGCAAGGTGTGCACCCATTCCGCAGCTGGGAAAACTTGTAAGCTCGTGCCCGCAGCGATGACCAGGTCGACTTGTTCTTCCTCTATCCACTCGTCGATGACATCCGGCGCGCCAGCAGCGAGCCTCTCGCCAAACCAAACGACGCCTGGACGCAGTAATTCTGCACAGTTAGGGCAATGCGGGAGGTCGGATAGCGTTAAGGACTGTGGTTGAGGGTTGGGGTTGGTTAGGGATTGGAGGAAGGGAATGTCGTGTGGGTCCTGAACGTGGATGAAATAATCGCACTTGGTACATCGTACGGTCCTCAACGTACCGTGGATGCTTAAGAGCATCGACGGGGGATGATCCGTTTGCTCGAGAAGCCCTATTCAACATAATTCAGTTGGCTCATCCTACCCGTTTAATAGATCAGATAAAAGCTCCACACACACACCATCGACATTCTGGTTGATAGTCAACCACCCCCCATGCCAGCTAGCAAGCCCCGCCAACGCAACATGGGCTGCATTCGGCCGAGCCGCCAACACCTCGAGCAACCGCTCCCCGTAAAACCTCCACACTGTAACTGGGTCTTCGCGGAATTTTTCAGGCGACGCAAGCTCCCTGGGGTTGATATTGTTCCATAATCCGCCTGCCCCACGCCACGTAGCTAAGCCGGAGGGTGCACTGAGGCCAGCACCTACTAGGCACAAAACGCGAGGAGAATTGTTGAGGAAGTTGGCAAAGGAATGCCAAACATCATTTTGTTGGGTATCAGCACTGTCCATACTAGATTTGACTAAATGGTGTTTGGTGGTGCTTGTAATTTTTGGCTCGCTGGGGAATGCAACCTTCTAAAGGGAAAAGTAATCCATGACTAATATTATACGTGGTAATTCAATAGTGTAGAGGGAGTGTGATTGGGTGCATCTGTCTGTATTACACTCTTTAAGTAAGTAGTACGTGTAATACCTAGGCTGCGTAGGTAGGCTACCACGCTGGTGTCGAAATATCCCGCACTTATAATGATACCGTGACTGATTACACCAATCAATTGCGAAAAAGAAGACTCTTTGATGAGGACCTGTAATATAGTGACACAAAAAATATGGCTTCTTTAATAGTAAATTTAGTAAAAGAACAGTAAAAACATACTATAAAAACACTCTCCTAGTATCCTACTTACTATTAAGAAATATATGATTATAGGGGGAAGAGACTCTCGAAGAGTTATATGTGGAGGTAAGTGTTGTAAGTGAGGGCTATTTCTACACCTGCGTGGCTATATAGGCTTGTTTAAAACAAAAAAACCTACGTTCACGGCACAATCCCGTATATGATTGGTGATGTTCGTCGAATAAGTCGGCCCGTTAAGTCCCTGTACCAAAAGGCCCCCAAGTGCGGCCAGAGCCGTGCAGCACTTCCGGCTGGAATGTATCCCGCTGTCTCAAGGTGCTGAATGGCCAGATACACCCAGTGTCGGCAACCCGATCCCTCTGAAGTGTATTTAAACTTATGGAGGTTGTGGCTACGGATAACCTCACTAACAAGACCGACCGGTAGATTCGAAATAGGCTGAAAGTTGAGAGCCACGACGCGTCGGTTTGTGATGGCACGGGGATCGAGTTGAACTTCGTACTCGGCATCGCCGTTATTAATCACCATTTGGCAGCGGACCGAGCCTGCGACCGTTGTATCGGTTGCATTGGTCTTGATCTGGATGTTGAGAGACCAATGATTGTATTGGTTGTTGAGCTGGTGGCAGACTGCTTGGATCGAGTGGACGATGGCAGTGTGGCCTCCGAAATCCGTCATATCGGTCATCTGGCTAATTTTAATTACAAGGTCAAAGTTTAGTTAGCTAAAGAACGTACTGTAGAATATATCTCCTTCTGGATGGTTTTTCAGGAGGTAGATTTTTCAAGGTTAATTCGACTTGTGAAGTTTAAGGTTCTTGGCCATTAAGTGCAAGACAACACTTTTATATCTATTGACAGCAGCAGCGGGGTAAATAGCAAGGCGCTTTTCGTCATACATGGTCGTTACACTAGATACGTGTTGAACTCCAGGTACAGAGTCGTTTGTTATCGAGCCACCACGTAGCGTAGTGTATTGAGACATTTATCACTCATTGTATCACTCCTGGTTGAGTTAAGCTAACTTTGTACCAACGATATAGGTGTAGGGTAGCAATACTGTGTAAGGATCAATTCAAATTTTATAGTCGTTACACCGAGTGAGTTGGCAGATGGTACCACTAAAAAGAACGAAGTTGCTGTGCTACTTGACACCCCATAGTTACTGGATGAGCTCCCGCATAGTTCAACGCACATGCAAATGTGGTGATTAGTCTTAGCCACTGGCGTTTTCATTTGTGCTTATCGTAGAGAAGAATAGTTAGAAGTGCTTGACCCTATGCACAGCCCCCTCCTCACTTTCCCTTAATTCACCCTTTATTTCATTCATTGTAGCTTGAATTTCGTATAGCTGTCTCTGGATGTTTGCCTTACAGCTAAAAGCGAATTACTCTGGCTGTTGTGGGCTTGTTTGCAATATCATAGCTGCGTCCAGATATTGAGATTTGCCGGCACAGCTCCTAGGTTGCTCGTAGAGCAAAGATATAGATAAGTCGATACTAGTAAGCCATTCCACTATCTAGGATAAGCAAAACAGGTGCGAAATGCAATGAGTAAAGTTGAACAAGATTGCGCTGAGTAAGATGAGCCACACTCCCGTTGCGACTGCGCAATAAATAAAGTAAATAAGGATTAATGAGGGAGGGAGAAATTGTTCTTGTTTCCACATTCGGTAATGCAAACGAGTCGGTTGCTCGTTTCGGGTTATAATTCTGTAGTTTTTGGGGGCCTTTAGATTGAACTACCTATTTCGTCTAGTTTATACGGTCTGTGTTCAGGAGTACAGAAATAGAAGTGATGGCACGGCTTCTGTAAGTCAACCAAGTCAAAGCTGACAATGTTTCATTCCTGGGGTATAAGTAAAGCCCTGCACTTTTGCAGTGTAGTGGTTGGATACTTCACGTTCACTTCTTTCACTGCGCGTTCTTTTCTTCCTACACTGTCGTTCATTACTGCAAAACCCTATCAACATACCAGTGCAATGCATTTTTCAACATTCTTCGCTATGGCTGGAGCCATAGCGAGCACAGTCTTCCAAAAGAGCGCTGCATCACAGGTGGAACTCGTCGGGGACCTCCTCACCATCGCCGAAGGCGGCTACCCACGCGCAATCGTCCTCCAAGACTCCACCCTCCTCGCATCTTACAGTAACTCCAAAGGCGCCATCGTGCGCGGCAGCCACGACAACGGGAAAACCTGGGGCAAAGAAACCGTCGTCCTCGCGCCTCGTCCCCCAGAAGGCAAGAGCGAAGATTTCAACAACGTCTTCCTCTACCAACTGCCCAACAAGAACATCCTTTGCACATACCGTCGCCATATCAGGACTCTAGACAAGAAACACATCTTGGAGCTCAATATAGAAGTCTACCAAAGCACGGATAGTGGCCACACCTGGGAGTTCCTGAGCTCCGTCTATCACGACGCGCCACGCAAGGGGGCACAGGGTGTATGGGAACCGTTTTTGAGGAGGAACATGAATGGGGATTTAGAGGTGTACTGGTCGTATGAGAGGACGCCGAAGGACCAGGACACAGTGAAAAGAGTTTCCACTGATAGGTAAGCTGACTCAAGTTAACTAAGACTCATCACCGCTAACATGACTGCAGTAAGTAAGCCCGTAAAAGACTTTCAATTAACGTGAATGTCCCCAACTATGCATGAGCTACGACATAGTTTCTGAGTATTCATCAGCCAGCTACGTATCTAACCACTTTCTCATCAAATACTAACCATGCTGTGTTCACAGGCGGCAAAACCTGGAGCCCAATAATCTTCAACCAAACCGGCGGAGACCTCGAAGTCCGCGACGGCATGGTCGGCATTACCGCATTGAACAAAGAAAACGAAGACCTTCTCATGGTCCTCGAAACAGACGCCAAAAACCCGATGAAGATTTGGAGCTTAAATTCCACCGACGGCGGCCGCAAATGGGGTAACCGCCGCGTCATCTTCGACCCGACTTCTGAAAAAAAGCCCAAGAAGCGGGCTGGTGGCCCTGCCGCTGTAAAGCTTAATGGGACGCTTGTGGTGAGCTTCATGACGGATCAGGATGCGTCGAACGATGATGGATACCCCCATAAAAAGGAGGGCACGGATATGAAAGTGATCACGAGCGATGATGATGGTAAGACTTGGTGTGAACCAACGACGGTTATTAAGAATGCATCCTGGGGCGGACTCACGGTGGTGGGGGATGAGGTGCTGGTATTGGGTGCGCAGTACTTGACGGGCAAGGCTGTTGCGCAGATGATTAGTGTGAGATAATGTAGGGTGGATTGATCCTTTCTTCGATGTGTATATTTTAGATACCCTCTGTCAACCGGCATCTATATAAATGATTTGTTACTTAGAATAGAAATTATTATGATGCGTGGATATATACAAGAGACACAACGTCCAGAGCCCCTATTTCCCTAGTCACCTCTACATTACACTTCCTAAGCCTTCCCACTCAAAATATCCCTCCAGATCTCACACCTAGCATCAATCTCCCCCCTTCTCCTAACCCTGATCCCACTTTCCTCTAGCACCGCAATATCCTCATCGTCCTTCCCACCCAGAAACTCTCCCCCGGTGCCAATCGCATTCCAGCCCGGCCCGGCACGCGGGTCCTTCGCAAATCGCGCCCAAGCGCCACGCATCAGCGCCGAAAGCACATCTTGCTGTATTGTGGCGGTGACGTTGGGTCGACCGTGCAGTGGGTATGTACTAAAAATTAGGGAGAGATCGGCGGAGTGGTAGACACCGAGGTTTGGGGTGTCTGGAAAGGGGGCTAAGTCTGTGTTGGGGAAGGTGGCGTTGTACTGTTTTGTTTGCGTGTTGGTTAGAGATGAGTTTACGAAGGGGAAACGTGGAAATGTGGGGTTGAGGAGGGGAAGACTTACAAGATATCTCCATGTAGGCAAACCAGAATCTGCGTTATCAATAGCTGTAAATGCAGTGCCGCACTGCATATCAATATCGGTCGAAATTGCCGATACCACGTCGTATGTAGTTGGATATTCTGCACTTCCCAACGGATAAACTCTCTCAATGTCCGCGCGTAACTCGGGGGTAAGGCGAGATCCGAAGATCGTTTCAAGGTACATGGTTAAGTTGTTATTGGTGATGCCTGCGAGGACAGTGCCTTCGTCTTTGTTGGAGCCGATGAGGATCGGTACTTGTGCGATATTCTTCGCTCTCCGCCGCGCCGCGATGTCCGACACGATCGTCTCGTTGTCGTAGATCGGGTTGAAGAGTATCATTTGATGCTCCATGATGTCTTTGATGGTACTCGCCGGTGCGTTTTGCACACACGTGAACTCAACTTCCTCCGATGGATTTGTACAGTTCAGCGCTTTGACCATGGCCTCCCACGACGGCGTTGAGTCTAGGAAGTGGAGCCCGGGGGCGGGGGATCCACGGTATCCAAGCACGCCGCTCTGCATGATCGCGGCGCGGAAGGGTGGTGTTGTGTTGGTGGCTGGGGAGTAGCTGGTGAGGAGCGCGTCGACAGACCAAGACCCAGCGCTTTCGCCGAAGATGGTGACTTTGGACGGGGAGCCGCCGAAGGCGTGGATGTTGCGTTGGACCCATGAGAGAGCGAGACGCTGGTCGAGGAAGCCAAGGTTGCGTTTTTGGGAGGGTGAGTTAGGGTAGCCGAAAACTGGTTTGATCTGGTTAGGGATTGTCGATATTTTCACGTTTGAAATGATATTTTCTTCTGTTCGGGCAATATTGGAAGGGGGAGAAAAGCAAGGAGCAAAACCTACTGTTGGTACGGTAATTAGCTGCCACGACAATCACATCCTCAAACGCCGCAAAGTGCGACCCATCGTATACGGGGTTTGTGGAAAATCCTGCGAAAAGGCCACCACCATAGATCCAGAACAAGACAGCTCTTCCCCCGGCGGGAGCAGGACTATCAGGCGCGAACACATTGATATACAGACAGTCTTCACTCTCTTCCGGAGCAGGGTCGTTTACTAAAGCAAGACTAAAGTTCCGGTAGTGTTCTGGGTCTACTCGAGGTGTTAGTCATGAACTCTTCGATATATTGACTTTGACGTCAACGCCCCGAGGGGAACGTACACATAAATTCCTGAATACACGCTGCTGAAGCTTTCTTGGTGTCAAGTGGTTGTGTCCATGGTTCGGGAGTTTCCGCGGGAGCGAAACGCTTCGGCGGTGCAGCGAACGGGATACCCAGGAATTTGTTTACCGTAGTCGAAGATGATGGGAAAGATGTTGTTGTTCCGACAATTGCGCCTGCATCGATGGTTGCGGTGGGAAGCTTAGAAGAAGTTGCTGCTGCGCAAGCAATGAAGAGGAACAAGATACTAAGCGCCAACATTGTCGAGGAAATGGAGCGTAAAGTGATTGAGTTTTCAATGGATTGTTGGTGTGGTCTTCTTTCATGCAGTCCCCAAAGCTTTTATATATGTTCTCTACCCTCATAGCGTATGTAGTAGATTCAATACCTACTCCCATGGCAAGCTCATTAATCATCAACATATCTATTCCCGCCGCCCTTGCAGCGCGGTGCTTGGCCCGGAGTAACATCTATTTATTATTGGTGGTGTTAAGGTGTAGCAGGGCCACCCCAGACCCCTAAAAAAGTCAGAAAATGCTGAATCGACAGGCCCGACTACAGTGCAATTATTTCTGACCCTTTTGAAATTTTAGTAGTATTTTACTGTATTTTTAGAATGTAAGCCATTATACTCTGGTATACTAATTCTCAAGTACGCCACCCTACAATAGTTACCTGTGAGCACGTTCCCAGCCAAGGGCGTTACCTGAGATTTAAAACCAATATTAATACCGTGACTGATTACACCAATCAATCGCGAAGAAGAATTCACTTTAATGGGGTGTATTCATAGATATCAAGAGCACTTGACGAATTTTTAGTGCCGGGTGGTGGCCCTGCTACACCTGAAAACCATGATAACAGTTCCCGGGCGAAGACACTACCCGATCCGTCCATTCACTAATAAGGCTGTAGGACCGTGGGGGATTCACATATCCAATTCCCCTTCTTCCATCCGCCCGCTGGAAGTTCGTACAACCGAGGGTAGGAACTGTAGGAACATGTAGCATGTACCTATTATCAGCACCATGTACCTGCTACTTGATGCACGATGCTGTCTTATTATTCCCGTGGGCTTACTACTAGCCCCTCTCATTGGTGCAATCAATTGATTCTCTTTACCATTAAACTTAAAGTAATCGGCTCCAACCCTACTCTCTCATTCGTACTCTACAATTGGTCGGCTCGTACGTCAAATGGCATGATTCATCACGGCGTTATTTTCGTCCGTACTAATTTGATAAAAACTAGCGCCGAATGTACAATTCCAACTGTCAGAAATGTCAGGTGTAGCGACAGAATAACGCGGAGTCGGCGGTCGGAAGGACCGGCCGCACCCGCCACCTGAATTTGTGGGCTGTCTCTCGCCGGGAATAAATCGGATTATATGTCTCTGCGCGCCAACACCACAATAGCTTACTATCGCGCCTTTTTCATAATCCGGCTTATTCGTTCCAGTGAGTACCTAGTGGGCTGTCGGCAACAGCTTATCCCCGCAAGACTTGCTGAGCGAAGTGTGCACAGAGGTACTAATCTACAGAAATTGAAATATTCCGAAATGTGACATAAAGAAGGTTATTTGGTCATGTCCATGGCTCGAAAGTTGATATATGCAAGTAAAGATAGTTGAAATGCGACAAATGAACAGTAACATGATGGTTTTTATCCTCACGTGAGCTGCTATTGTGGCAGGAGCACTGGGATCAATGCTTGCGGTGTTCTCCGAAATACAAATAAAATGCTATCAGAAGTGACGGACACTTCTCCTCACTATTGAAATAGAGCGTCATCACATATGTGCTATTTGCCTCTTTTTTTGTACAGCACAATGCTCTCATACAAAAAGAGACTTGTTTATCCTTAGCTATTAGCTAACCACCACCCCTATTACAAAAGTGTATTATCCATTGGTGGTTCATGGTAAGAAAAGACGTAAATAGAAACTGGTAGTGCTGTAGAAACGCAAAAGCATGGCATAATGTCTTTCCTAACCCATTTAGAACATTAGAAATGGCAGAGCGGAATGTGAACAGTATTTTATCATTAATCAACCCCAATTTATGCGTAGACAAGTAACGCAATTGGCACATGAGCGAAATATATCCCAAATTATTCCTCGGATGTGAAAGTCTTATGTACTAGTACACCTTTGCAGTGCCGTGAAGTAAGCAGAGTTGGCTTTCGAAATCCTCATCGCTCATAGAATGGTAATACAGCATATCCAAATTACGACTCATATAAAAGACGCGCTATGAATAAAAGAGCAGCAGAGCTGTAGACGAAATCAACGGTTAAAGATAGAAATCTGAGCTCATTATGCGGCAAACTGTTCGAAATCCATCGCTTGTAGGAATTGATGGTATTTGAAGCCATCCCACAGTTTGCATTCGTCCTTTATTACATGTAGCCCCGTATACTGAAGACTACCCCGGACCATTAGAAGGTGGGTAATAAAGGTGTTGCATAGATGCTGGTCAACGTGAAATTTGAAATGCTGTTTTTCGAGTCTTTCCACAGCAGTAGCATAAGCGGTATGACTGTAATCCTCCGACATCAAGATATTTCTACAGTTAAAGTCCCAGCATGTTTTCGTCGAATTGAAAATTACTCACACATTCAGCAAAGTCCCATGTCCAAAATTTTTTGTATTTTTCAATGTTTGAAAACAAATTGTGTTTCCTTGCCCAAAATCGGGTTTATTTACAATCACAGCTGTTCCCGAAGAGCCATAGGAAATGGCTTTTTTTATCTTCTATTGAGATAAATGCGTAAAGAAACCGACACACGAATTTCCGCATTATTCTTTCATATTTCAACAAAGACGGCTCTTGTAAGTAACTTCACGATAGGAGTGAAACCATAGTGATGTCCCCATCACGTCTATCGCTGGAAACACTCGCATAGGATTTTACGCTGTAAGTCTTAAACAAAAATTCTCATACAATAGCAGTGTCATCGATTGATTGAGATAGTTATTTCTCCGAAAGAGGTATTCGAGACTTTTTAACACTTATTTGTTGTGAATTTATCAGTCTTCAGCCTTGGTGTGATCAGAATATATATTCCCAGACCAACATAACCATTGTTATCCTTGTCTTTATACCCATAGGGTATACGTGGTGGAAATTTATTCTCTTAGAGATATCCTTTACAGTAGAAAAGCACACGCATACTGATATGCAGAGGAGAGATCCTAGGATCTCTGACTTATTTAGATCGTGTGCTTATGCGAACATGATACCTTGTTTTACAGAATTACCCGCATATCCATAAGGCGCTGAAGTTTTTATTGCCCCTTATCTTCATCATCTTCAACCCAGGGACATTGCAGTAGAACATATGGCTAAGATCTTCATACTCGTCTAAGCCCGGTGTCTTGAAATTGCCTGCTCCATATTTTCGTCGTATGGCCTTTTTGGATCTCCATGACGCCGTCGCGGAACTTTTAGTCAAGGTCCTAGTTGACGTTAACAGGGAGTTCTCCCAGGTTGTACATCACGGTAGCGCTCCCGCCCGGCTCGAACAGGCATTTTCGATTTGCTGTTCGGTTATGAGATGACGAAGCGGGTTGAACATAGGTACGTCGTCGCGCGCGCCGTCGGTTGCAAGGCGATATTCACCCTTGTATGACATTATGGATATATCATTTGGTGGCAGTTGGTAATAAACTAAAAAAATCTTAAATAAGAAGAATACGGAGTGCAAGGCAGTGATTTTAATGATGGAAACATTTGAGCCAGTACGTTGTTGGCCCACCAAAAGCACAGGTCATGCAGTGAAAGGGATGTTGTTTTGCACAACTCCACCTCATGAAAAGTTATGCATATCGGGTTGTTGGATAAACTTTTGATAGTCCCCTGATCCCACATTGGCCAAGACGTGTTCGTTTTTTGAGAAACCCTCTTCTCCCAAAAGACATGGAAAATGAAACTCATGGTTTTTGCTTATTATCGAAAGTCCACATCTCTGGTGCAATTCTAACTAACTTGAAAATTTGGATTTCTTCCTAAATTTTGAAACATGCACGTAAACCGTCCACTTTTATCCCAGATCCGGCAAATGGAGATATATTTCCCTACTCTTATAACCGTTGACATAGGTAGGTTTCGTGATTAGTTCTTTTAAGTAAAATGAGTAAGAAGGATCCCAAACCAACTGTTGAAATATTCGTGCTTTATTATAGCAACGACAACATAGGATTGTGCTATAGATCGTCTAAAAAGCCACATGCAAAGTTTCAGAGACCATTTCATCTGTCTGAGACAAGAAGAAAGTATTGTCTCATTCGAAAACACGCACATGTTTTCGGATGGGACGCCTTTTGAGTACGTATCCGATACCATGAGGTATTCGGCATAAGAGATATCTGCCCATTAATAAGAAGGGCATCAATTTTTGAATGATAGGTGGCGTGACTCCAACCACTCCACGCTGCCACATTAATGAAATCGAAAGGCATTTTACATTAGTTTTCTTATTCCCCCAAAAGAGCAAACATCCAACGCTAACAATGCTTTTTTATCCACAAGATCTCATGTTACAGTAGATCGATCGTTTCTAGCGAAACTGTTATCCTCAGCCAGTCACCAAAAAACATCGACGGTTGAGATCCTCAATTTTTGTGTAAAACGTCCCTTTCAGATTCCAGACATGAGTTGTATGTACACTATCTTCGGAAAGATTTCCCATATGTATCCATGGGTTAAGGTCCTGATCTCAGAGAACTGATAAAGTGGCGGATGTTGAACTGACACGCGCCATGAATTTGATCTTCGGAAACGTTTAGATAAGATCAAAATCATCCCACAGAAGCCATGTCTTGGTTCTAACCGTGTTTTAATTCAAAAAACACACACGCATAGTGGAGTGATGGATCCATTTCTCATATTTCTTTTTAAAAACAAGAGAAATCTGTCCACAGCAGAACAAACATTTCGCGCCACCATAGTGTATTTCAAAGACCACATGTCTCCTAACCCTAGAACCTTGAAATTTTTCAACACGCGGACATCCATTGGGCGCTGTTGCATTTATGGAAAAGAAACAAACATCTATAATTTCCTTGTAGGTTTTCCAAGCCACAACACATCAAGATTATAAGTAGGGGCTTTTAAAATCCCTCCCCGGAAAAACAGTCATGCAGAATTCGAACCTCGAATTACCGAAAACCATATATGTCAAAGTGTATAGGGGTGTTTTTTCGAGATTCTCCACCCAGGAAACAGACATCACAGCTCTGATCATTGGTTTATCGAAAAAACCACACATGAGAGATTACCATTTTTTACAAAGTTTTTCCCCAGGAACCAACCATGATATGTGTGTGCTAGAAACGGTTTTCGAAAAAACCACACATAGATGGAGGCTTATTACAATTCTGAATTCATCCCCACAGAAACAACCACACATGGTCGGAGTGTTGGGGGCCTTTGTTCCAAGTTCTTCCCACAGGAACCAACCATGATTCCTCGAGCAGTGTTTTTCGAAAAAACCACACATAGGCAGAATAATGTGCTGGTTTAGAATCCTTTCCCCACAGAAACAAACATTGCCCTGAAGTAGAGAGTTTTCGAACACACACACACACACACACACACACAGGCATCAGAATGGATAAATGGACGTTTTTCAAAAAACGTCCCGGGAGACAGACATGATCTTTGTGAACATTTTGTTCAACAGAAAGAAACACATCGAGATATTGTAAGCCGCCTTTTATTCCAGAAAAAATCGGTTCTACGCCTCGAGACCGCCCAGGAAACAAACATATCCAGGTTGTGATTGCCTTTTCGAAAAGAGCACACATGTGTGGACAATTCATGTTGTTCAAAATTCTACCCACCCCGAGAAACAAACATTGACTGTGCGATGTTGCCTTTCGAATCCACGCCAACACTGATCTCTAAACATTCATTTCCTCGAATATCTTCCCCAAGAAGAGACATAGCCTTTGCGATAGCCTGTTTCTGCAGAAACACATGGCTGCATTTCACCTCTAATTTTCCAAATCCGTCCCTCCCCTCCCCACCACCCAACCAAAACATAAAATGGGTTTTCACCAAAAGAACTGGACATTCGTCAACGCAGCGGTCAATTTTCAAATCAACCGCCCCCCCCCCTGCCTCCACCCACTCTCCAAAAAAACCCATGACATATTTTGTCCAGCCACAGATCCCCCCCCCCCCAATGTACCATTTCCGACAGATATTTGATAAAAAAGACCCCAACCCTCTCCCCCATCCTCCGAGTGTAGAGAAAAAAGAAAAAGAAGAAGGAAAGAGAGAAGAAGACCCGTTTATATACCCTTCTCTGCCCTCATTCATGACTAATAGCCCAAGCATGACTAACTCCAAGCCGAACGTGTAATTGGTTGAAGTGGCCGGGTGGAAGGAAATGAGGGCGATGGCGTGATACTATGGGAGGGAATGAGCGGTGTAGGAGGAAGGTACAGGAGAAGAGTGATGATGATGATGAATATGTTCCGCATCGTCGAGGCGTGGTCGGTTGGTCCACCGACATTTGGTGTTGTGACCACGGTATGGGAGGTAACCAAATGACATGTCGAGTTATGCTAGTAATCGGCATGTGCTAATACGGCGGGGATGATAGGAGGAAGAAGAGAGAAAGAGAGCTTAGATTTTTGTTCTATCACATGGAATCTAACGACAACCAGCATCTAGATGCACGCATTATATACTACTCCAGGAAGGATGGAGAGACACCGTGGTACCCTTGCTCTCTTCGGGACTTGAAGATTAAAAGGCGTGGCCTTTCTTTATCAGTGGAGGATGGTTCTGATGGGAGACACATCCTCCGCTGATAAAGAAAAGGTGACAACTTCTAATCTCCAAGTCCCGAAAAGAGCAAAGGAGAATGAATACAAGAATGTGTACTGTAGTCACTCGTTGCCTTTGGTATCGCACCCATCAAAATTAAAAAAGAAAAACTACTCGCCCATCTATTTGATCCATCCCGCCGCCCTCGCCTTCGCCTCAATGGCCGCGCGCCTCTCCTCAATCTCCTTCGTCCTCTTTTCCTGCTCAATCTTCTCCTTCTCAGCTCTTCGCGCGTTTTCCCTCTTGTTCTGGTCGGCGCGCCTGATCGCAATGTCCTTGGGCTTGTAGTCCGAGAACAGCAACTTTAATCCCTTCTCGATGACCCAGCAGCCGACGTAGTCGAGCACCATGACACTTGTGAGCATGACCTTGAACTCGTGCGTGAAAGGCACGAGCTTGAGCTTCTCGTTGATTTCAGGGATGAATTCCGTGGCACAGCTGAAGGCTACACCGCTGACCGTGACCAGGCCCCAGAACATACCCTTGTTCTCGCGAATGGACTCTCGAAAGGGACGGCCTTGGTAATTAATGGAGAAGGTCGAGATCTGCTGGATGAGTTGGAGCAGGTAAATGGCGGAGTTAAGGAGGGATGGTTCGAACTCCTTCTCGAGGTCGATATTGGGTTCCTTAGGGTGGGTGCGTTGGACGTATTGCGAAACGTAGATGAGAGTGACGATGTGGATGGCGAATTGGCCGAGAACCGAACCGATAATGTAGAAGTTGAAGATGTTGTGTTGCGGTCGCTCTTTGGAGAGTTCCTCTACTGGCTGTAATACAAATTAGCATTAATCGTTATCATCATTTTGGAGATACATACCTTGGCGCGAGAAATGGACAAAAAACACACACTCATCATCATACCAGAAATCGTAACCTGCCCATCACCAAACTTGATGCCATCTAGGTAAAGCACAGACAAACTGTAGGCAGAGATCAAACAATTAAGCGCCAGGATCTTGTACATCTGAATGGTAGCAACAAGAGTGCAACGGCCTTGACGAATAATGTTGGGAATAGCGACAACGTTGGCCAACTTGGATGTGAACGGGGCAGCAACGGAGGCATCACCCAGCTTGATTGTTGGGGGCTCGCTGTCCAACTCCGCAAGCTCAGACTCCATCATCTTTTGAGTGAACTGATCAGCGAGACCGGCAGCACCTGTTTTGGGAGGTTGCTGCCCAGAGGCTGCATCATTGTCTGCAGGGGTAGTGCCATTCGCTGAGGGGGGAAGGAGACCCTTGGCTTTGGCCTGGTTTTCCATAGCCTTCTCATAGTGCGGATTGCTAGGACCAGGGGGGTAGAGGTGGGCAATCATGACCGGGACAGGAGGCGCAGGTTGGTTGAATCGCTTCATCAACTGAACCTGCTTCTCGTACACCTCCTTCATCTTGGTGTTGCGGAAATGCTCTCCAATTTTGTTCAAGTCTTCCTGAGTACCATTCAGCAGTGCGACACCAATATCAGCCTGCTTGAGAGCGCCGACATCGTTTGTTCCGTCACCGCACATGAGAGTTGTGTAACCGCACCCCTTCAGACCGATCAGGATATCCTCCTTCTGCTTCGGTGACACGCGAGCATAGACCCAAGTGTAACGAAGGAGTTGCTTGAAGCTTGGCTTTCCGGCAAATTTGGCCAAGGCATAACCAGTAACGCAGATATCATTAGTTTTCAAAAGGTTGAGATCGAGATCTTGCGATGGATCAACTGCGACATTGATCTTGTCATCGACGCTGCGCCAGACGATCTTCTCTCCAGAATCGTCGTTCTCTGGTGCATCTAGAATTAGGCATTCCCGGTCGACAATTTCCACTTGTTTAGCGACATGAACGGCGGTGAGAGGGTTGTCACCGGTGATCATGACGACACGGTGGCTGGACTCGTTCAACATCCGGACAGCTTGTAAAGCATCATCCTTGAGGGGGCATTGGAGGATGAGAAATCCTGCAAAGTGAAGATCGCATTCAACTTGCTCACGCTTCAAGTCATTGATGCGGCCCATTCCAAGTTCAGCGTCCTGAGAGAGATATTTGTATGCGAGAGCAAGCACACGGCCACCGTTCCTGGTGTAATGCTTGAACGTCTCCTCGTAGTGTGGTGGGGTGTCAACCAACATCTTACGGATCGTTTCCGGGGCTCCCTTGACACCGACAAAAGTGCTCTTGACTTTGCGCTTGCTCTTTTTGTCATTGACAAGGACAGTGGCGATAGAGCTCTGGCGCTTGAGGGCGGACGAAAACTGGAAACGGCGACGAATCTGCACGAGCTCTGCGTGTGACTTGGCAGAGCTGGTCTTGGGTTGAAGTGTATCCGAAGCACCGAGAGACCAACCCAATGAAGCAAGTGTAGCCTTCTCCATGGGTTCACCAACAATGTCACCTTCGTCCAATTTAACGAGGGCGTGAGCAGTAGCAAGAACAAGTGTAGTCTCGGTTCCGACTTGGTCAACAGCGCTGAGGTCGACGTGAGCGCCATCAGGTCCCAATTTGGCGTCAGCTTGTCCAAGGGTGAGCCCAGCAATACCGTCAACGACAAGATCCTCGCCAGTCAAAGTACCGGTCTTATCAAAGCAAGCCACATCCACACGTCCAGCGAAAGGAATGCGGAATGGTTCGGTACAGAAGATGGCGAACTTGCTGAGTGCTGCAAGACTGGTGTTGACAGCCAAGCTCAGTTCCATGGGCAATTCCGGTGGTACGACGCTGGTGACAATCAAGACGCAGTCGAGCATAAGCTTGGAGCGCTTGCGATCCTGCTTCACACCTTCGACCCAGACATACCAAGAAGCGGCGATGGCGAAAACGCAGAGGAAGAGGATGAAGAACAACGCTTCAACATTGTTGGCAGAAACAGCCTGGGTAGAGTAGATCATCGTTCTCACAAGGCTTCCCTGGCTGGTCTCGAATCCAGTTTTGACCACAACAGCGATAGCTCCCTTATCCGGTGGGGGTGGAACAGAAGAAGGTAGCTTTGAAGCCGAGCCGTTGGCATCTTGAGCCGCATTTCCGTGAGAAACTTGAAGGACCTTGGTTCCACCGTAGAGAAATGCGTTCTTGTCAAGGCCTTCCGGCTCGATGTTGGCATCGCCGGGGCGCAGTTGTACCGATTCCTTGAGCACGGGCGTGCTCTCTCCAGAAAGCATAGCCTCGTTCACAATGGCAGAGCCCTCCAGCAAAAGCATGTCACAGGCAACGCCCGAGTCTTCTTTGGTCCTGCCAACACTGACAACATCACCGGGCAAAAGCTTGTCGCTCTGGATCTCTTGCCACTTCTTCTGGCGATATACAAGCAGATCGTACGGTTTGATGCTCATGCCTCGGAACTCGTTGAGGGTCCTCTGTCGTTGCCAGACGACGGTGCTCTCAAACGCGACGAGCATGAACAGTGTAAACAGCGAGTAGTACCAGTAATCGTCCAACATCCACAGACCAACACAGAAGACTTGGAAGACGAAGAAGGGCGCGACCGCGTGTTCCTTGAACAGCTCGGTGAAGGTGGGTACGGGAATATCGAAACTGTTATCTCCATAGTGATTCTGCAATGTTTCAATCTCAGCCTGAGTTGTCAAACCCTTAGTCTCCTGAAATGTGTGAAGCTTCGGCTTCGGTTCGGCGTCGAGGGGATACGAAAGCGTGGCGAACGAACCCTTCTCAGGGTCGTAGAGGAAGCGGCGTTTCTGAAAGAGAAACGAGATTTTCTGTTTCCCATCGACAATATCGCGAACTAAGGGGCAGATGTCGGCGGCGCCGGCGTTAGCGACGGGGATGGCTTTGATGAGTTGAGCGGTGCGCACATCGCGTGCGGAAGTGGTGGTGAATGCGCTCTTGAGGTTCACGTTCCAGTGGGTGGACAGCCAGATGAGCGACTGAAGAGTGAGTATGCTACCGACCCAGACAAAGGTCCATTCCGACGATTGAATGTGCTTCTCGTACCGTTCCGGGGACAGGTAGACGGAGAGGAAGATGGGCCATATGATGAGGAATGGCCAGATGTATGCGTGCAGTTGCAGGGGCAGCGGGGAGTGCAAGCTCGCCTGCTTGATTTGCGGGTTGTCGACGAGCGGCATCTTGCTGGTGAGGGTGGATGTCGCGGGTTGTCGAGGTCGCGGATTTTGGAATCACATCACACATCAATCTATGTGTCCCTCCCACGACGCCACCGCCACGTTTTCACCAGCCACAGCCGCGCTAGTCTCCATTGGGCAATCAAGAGAACATTGGGGTTCGACGGCCTTCCATCTCAACTCATTCGGATCGAATGAATACGTGTTCCATTGTTGGATTGATTCTAATGTAGTTAAATAGGATACTGTGCAATTTGTAGCCCAAGGTTTGTACCTAGTTGAGGCATCGGATCACAAATCTCCGCATCGAACCTCGATCCCCAGACATGCACTCCACACGAAACAAACCAAGCGATCCCCAAATCATTGCCCCAACCTTGCCATTCACCATTAATGATGACGTTTCCAAAATGCAGCATTAAAAAAAACACATCCAAGGAAAATCCAAGACACTCTCGGCCGATTCCGCGGCACCCATCGGAGCGAAAGTCGTCGGAAGATGTGGAAGCGCGATCGATCGGACGAACCGCACGCACGAGGCGCCGCACATGGAGACCGCTGTTGACAATAAAACCGGCTTCATGCAATTCCAAGAACCAAGACGCATCTGAAATGCGATGGTAGTTCATTGTTTTGTTCATGAGATCAGTGGCGTGTGCTTTTTTTTTTGCTAATGCCCGTATTGACGTTGGTTCTCGCGTTTCCGTATGGAGCACTTGAGTTTACAAAAGCTCATCCGGCATCTTGGTTACGGCGTCGTCGGAAGTTGTGATTCTTTATCGCCCCTTTAACTCTGCTATTTTATTTCTTGATAAGAAGGTTTGAATCAAATAATCAAATATTCATTCATCTCTGGAGAGACTAAGAGAACGTACTTCCACCTCAAGCTCCCACCGTCCGTTTCCCATTTCATCCGCCGACCGATGCAATACTGCAAAAACATCCAAAACAACCAGCCAAACCCATCCACCAAAAAACCTCCAAAAAACTTCGAAGAAATGGCGACCTTCATACCCGCCCTCCTCCTCCCCCTTCTCCTCCTCCCCTCCGTCAAGACATACTACGCCTCCCTCCGCTCTCCACCCACTCCCCTCACCAAAAACCCATCTCCCATGCAGCGCCTCCGCTACAAAACTCACAAAGCGTACTACACCTACCTAGTCACCTTCTCCGCCTACATGCTCAGCGACACAGAGCGACTAATCCTGGATGTACTCATCTTAACCATGGCTCTTTTCACGGTGTGGTGTTTATGGGTTGTTCTGCCGTGGATGGCGAGGATGGGGTTTGCACGACGGCGCATTGAAAGGATTGATGAGGAAGGATTTGGAGGGGGTGTGAGCGGGATCAGGAATGGGAGTGGGGTGGCCGCGGGGAGTATGGTGGAAGGTGGTGCTGGTGTGAGTTTGATTGTTACGACGGTATTTGGGGCTGCGGCGGAGACGGGGAGGGGATCGTTGTGTACGGCGCTTAGTGTGTGAGGTTGGGATTGAAGAAACGAAGGGACATGAATCATTTAGGGATTGGGGGCTCGTGAGAGAAGGGGATGTTTGGTTCTCGGAATGGGATGAAGTAGAGCAGGACTAATGACTCGAAGACCAGTGCCGAAGATCGAGGTATGGAAAGCCTCGATGAATCCCTCGGTGTACGAGAGAGTGTGATACACACCATGATTAACAGCAAAAAAATGGCTGC
The DNA here is from genome assembly GCA_023627715.1 of Periconia sp. R9002. NCBI lineage: Eukaryota > Fungi > Ascomycota > Dothideomycetes > Pleosporales > Periconiaceae > Periconia > Periconia sp. R9002. The sequence continues at coordinate 171,804 of JAMAHW010000091.1, forward strand.
AGATCAATCGAGAAACTTGTCTTGATCTTAGAGAGAAGTGTTTTTGTCTCCTGAGTAATAAACCCAAATTCCGAATAATTATCCTTTGCAAAGGTTGGCTCCTGTCAGGTACTGATCATAAAATCCAGTTCGAAAAAGATGTCTTTAGTCCATTGCGTCCATTGCGTCCCTCTTTCGCCGCATGTTGCTTTGAGTGAGGCGGAAATCTTCTTAGCACCCCTACGACGAACTGGGTGAAATGGCAAGGAGAACGCCGGTGAGTAACGAGGTAAGAAAAAAAATAGTTACAATCCAAAGACTTTTTTTCAACCCGCACCTATACTAACTCAACCAACCAAGCTCAAACCACATACAAAATAACAAATAATTCTACACACGAACCCCATCAACCTCCATCCTCCTCCCCCTCCCCTAAATCACCCCATCCCATCCTAAAAGAAATCGAACAAAACCATCAACACAACACACAACACACAACACACAACACACATCCCACCATCCCCTTCCCTTCAACCTAACAAGGCGCCTCCCCACACCACGGAACCCCCGCACACCCATTCTCCACCACCCTCATCCCAACCATCTCCCCATGAGCCCTCATAAGCCGTACAACCTCGTTCGGCACAAACGCCGTAAACCTATTCCCTACATTAGCTCACTCTCACCATCCAATCCTAAGGATCTCAAAACTCACCCAAAGCCCCCCAACTCCCCAACCACCTTCCCACCACTCGCCTTGACAGCATCCAGGAACATTTTGTTTTGAGAAGAGGTGGCGTTTTTGGCGTATTGCACGATGATGTCGGCGTGGGTGTAGCCGGCGCAGTTGGAGCCGGGGTTCGGGAGGGTGCATTCGGGGGTTTGGGAGAAGGTGGTGAGGAGGGATGTTATTTGGTTCGTGGAGGAGGTAGGGGATGAGAGGGTTAGAGGGAAGAGGGTGGTGAGGATGGGGAGGAGGGAGTGGGGCAGCATGGTTTGGATTGTGGGAGGGAGGGAAGGACAGGTTTATGTTGCTTTTGTTCTGGAAGCGTGATTGTTTGTGTAGGAGTAAAGAGGGCAGTATCCAAAACGACGATGGTAAGAAAAAAAAGAATAAAAAACGAAAGACAGGAAAAAAAAATTCATTCCCTCCAACTTCCCTATATACAACCCATCTTCCCCTTCTTTGCCTGCCGGTCCAAAAAAAAAGAAAAAAGGCCACTTTTCCATCTCTCTATCCCCTACTGACACGATCTACACACCCACTCAGCACCTACCTACCTACCTACCGACGACCTGGGTACTAAATGAATCCTTCTCCCGTTTTTCCAGAAAACCCAAAGCATGCACACCCAGCTCCCCACACCCCGGCAGACAAGACCTCCGATCAATCTATTCTTCCATCTGGAAAATTCCAATCCATGACAAGGGACAATCTTCGTTATCCAAGCCAATACACACACACTTAGACGTGTGTATGTGGCCTTTTGGGGCATGGAAGCGCGTGTGTAATGTAGGGGTGTTAATCAACCTTCCGCTCTTCTCGTTTTCTATCGATGGCCTATTATCCCGATAACCCATTTCTATCTTGAACCCCGAGAATGAGACGAACGATTGGTCCTAGCTCCTACAGGCTTCAAAATAGTTGTGATAGTGCCGATGGTTTTTGAATGGGATGTAGGGGTACCACTTCTCGCGAGGGTACGTGATTGGTTGGGAGATAGATTAAGCTTGATAGTAGGGATACTTGGCGATTCATTTGCGTATATGTGCAATAGTTATATAGATTATCGATGTGTTGCGGTTCGGAGGTTTCGCGGGGGGTGTGTTTCGATGCAGGTTGTTGTGCTCGGCAGTATACGAGGGTGTGTGGTTTAAATAGTCTCAATCTTGTGTGGTAGTTGTGGTAGTAGAATACAGTTGATTGCGATGCAGGCTAAAATGGTATAAATAACAAAAAATGTATGGCTTCTCGCAATTGATTGCAGAATGCAGGACTGATGAATATCTCAGATAAAGCGTGCGGCGGTAGGGCATAACTGTTGCCCCCGTCCCAAAATACATGATGCTCCTCGTGAAGAGGACGCAGTACCCCCTCTCCTTCGCAGACTTCTGCCCTTGACATGGTGACCCCTTCTGGTGCGCGGCCCTGCCGTGATTGCCCTTTGCTAAACGTGGGATGAGGGTCCAACTGCATGTATCTAAGTACCGCAGCGTGGACGCAGCCCCAGGAATCTGTGTCCTTGTAGAGGCGACTCTGTCGCTGAAGAAGGTAAATGTATGAACTGAACGTCCTGTGTTTGATAACAGATGACTTCATCCTGGGGGTGTACTCGTTGCCTCTCTCTGATAAGCACCCGCGAAGTCCAACGAGCTCAACTGTCCATTGATCTGATCAATTTCCTTATTCAAATCCTCCAGGTTTTGTGCTAAGCTGGTCACTTCGTCGAATCGTCGGCTCTTGGTCGCGCTGGCCACCATTTCCGACACCATGAATTTTTGTTCCTCCAAAACGATAAGGCGCTCGCGAAGGTCCTTTTCCTCTGACTCTAGCGCTGAGACGGCACTGCTACTGCTAACAACACTTCCTGCGCGGTCGTTATACCTGATTGATGCAAGAGCCCCACCCCCGTTGGGCCGGCCTGGGGCCTTTTGGCCATGAGGGGCGGCGTGCTTGAGTACACGTGGCAATGACCGCAAGGGAAGCATATGAGTGCTCAGAAAATTGTAGGCTTGGTTATAAACGGCCTTCTGTAACCGCAATTGTGTAGGTGATTCTGTAGGAAGATCTCTTATTCTTTTCGCCGCCTGATCAAACTGTGCAAATGCATCCATTAGTCGTTTACGCACTTTGGTGGCATCGGCGAGCTGTTGTGCAGAGGGTGGCTTATCAGGGTCCTGTAAAGCCATGAGAAGTTTTTGAAATCTGGGTAGGAGAAGACGAATGCCTCTTTCAAACTGAGCAAGATTTTCGTAAGAACGCTGATCTGTGGGCTTGGAAGCAAGTTCACGCTGAAAATCCCCTCTACTGAAGAGGGTGTGCGTGCAGTCTTTGCACATACGGACGTCAACATTCACCTGTGCAGAGCCTCCTTTCTCCGCTTTGGTGGAAGCAACATTCAGTCCTACTTCCGAAGAGCAAGCCGTCTTCGGATCACCGCACACTACACGACCACACATTCGACAGTGGTGCCTTCGAAACGTGTAGTTTGTGAATTCTTGTTGGCAAAACGGACAGTGCGACACTGTTGCATCCTCTTCCCAGGTGATGATGGACTGTTCCAAGAGCTTGCGTTGGTTCTTAGCCCCCGACAATGGCCAAAAGCCGGAAGAAGAAGAGCTGGGCTCCGGCGGCGGAGGGTTTGCCAAAAGCTGCGTGAGCTTGGTCAAGCGCTTCTCCAGCCTGCTAATCTCCATGTGCTCTCTGTCTACTTTTTTGCGCCGCACGGTAGCGAAGGCATCGAAATGATTTCGCTCAAAACCATGGTGATCATTATAACCTTCTCGCGACTTGTAGCACGTTTCACAAACTCTGCACCAGAAACCGCGTACAGGATCGTGCTTAGCCTGTCGCGATAGCTTCATCTGATACATGGTGTGATCTTCGCAAAACAATTTACCACAGCATCTGCAATTCACGGCCATGGAATTTCCTCCCAGAGCCATCTGCGAGCCGGTGATGGGCCTGCCACAGACTGGGTCTGAGCATACATCTCGGTAGCTGAGCCTCTGCCAGTGCGCTCTTGTAACTTCCTCGTCAGGATCTCGACGGACGGGTGTGGGGTCGTGTGAAGAAGCGGAGGCAGCTCCATGGGCATAAGGGGACGGCGAAGGGGCATCGTTGGATTCGAAGACATCGAGGCCTTTGAGTTTCTGGTTCAGGACGGCGAGGGGCTGGAACTTCTTTGCCTTTTGCATCTGCAGCTCGAACCAATTCTTGACCTCATCCTGCTCCTCCTCGACCAAGTTTTGGTGGTTATCGTCGAGGTGGCGATTGAGTTGGAGCAGCGTGACCATGTCCTCGTTGCAGATGGGGCACACGAGGCGATTGGAAGCGGTGGCGGCAGCATTGTCCTGGCCGGCGAGCAGCACTTTGCTGCCAATGTCCTCGCGGGTTTCGGCGGTGCTGGCAGGACTGTTGGAGGTCTGGGAGCTCAGAGACAGTGAGCTCTCCGAAGGTGATAGCAGGCTGGCATTGCGGCGGTGATGGGCAGGCGGCTGCGGGGAGACGGCGGGCGACAGGTTCCTCCCACTTCCCAGGACTCGTCCACCACCCAGCGACCTGCCCGAGGTCATGGTTCCGGATTAGGAGGAAATGCGGTATTGTTCATCTATGTGCTGCGGTGGCTGGCTGGGTGGATGGGTATCAATAGTAGTGATCGGTATTAGGGCTGGCATACCTAGTAGGTAATACTAGTCAGTCAGACGGAGGTTGGTTGGGGGTCGGCTGCCGCCTGCCGCGGGCATAACTGTACTTGCTGCGCTGTGCTGTGCCACTATGCATCGCCTAATAAGAGGACTCCCGCCTGACTGATTATTTCCGTTTACTTGGGATCTCATGCATATCCATGTAATTTCTTATCTGTAAGGCTGACCGCGGCGATGGACCATTCCTGTGCACACTGGATTTAGACAATTTTGCGACTAAAAAACAATCTTCTTCGACTTGTTTCTTCCTCAAGTGCTGCTGCTTGCTCAGTTGCTTATCGATTGGAGATTGTGGCGTTGCTGTGGCTGAACCTCGACAAGATCGTCATGATAAATTGCCATCCTTCTCCGCGCTGTTTCTCCAACACGACCCTCTTCATCCCCATGTAACAACCATGACGATGAAGGCCAATTATCCAGAGATACAAGGTGGTGGCTCGTTGATCCTAGCGTGGCAAGTACGCAATAAGAAGGTCCTGGTCGTCGGCGGGGGCGAGGTTGGTTTTTTCTATTACCTTTCGGAAAGCTCGCTGATGATTGACTAAAGACTAGGTGGCCGCCGGTCGTATCGTGAACGTTCTCAATGCCGACGCCAAAGTCACTGTCGTCTGCCCGCGTTCAGGCTTGAACGATGAGGTCGCTTTCCGCGTCGCACAGAAACAGGTTGAGCACGTTGATCGCAAGTTCGAACCGTCTGATCTTGATGGAGTAGATATGGTCCTGACCGCCGTCGACGATCCCGAAGCATCCTCACAGATCTACAAGCTCTGTCATGAGAAGAGGATCCCTGCTAACATCGCCGATGTTCCACCTGAGTGCGACTTTTACTTTGGAAGTGTCCATCGCGATGGCCCATTGCAGATTATGGTCAGCACAAACGGGAACGGTCCAAAGCTAGCCAACATTGTACGGAGACAGATTGCGGACACACTGCCTCACAACATCGGGTTAGCTGTACAGCGGGTGGGCATGCTGCGGAAGAAATTGCGCAAGGTTGCTCCCAACATGGAGGAAGGCCCAAAGAGAATGCAGTGGTATGTTCACGCACTAATTCACGCCTCGGAGATGGACAACTAACATGTCCTAGGATGTCTAAAGTATGCGAACAATGGTCCCTGGACGAGCTCTGCGATATGACCGAAGAAGATATGGAAAAGCTTCTCACTTTCTACAGCCCAGGACTCGTCCCCAGTCTCGAGACAGTCCGTCTCCAGGAACCCGACGGTGCATACGATGGTCCTTTTCTCATCTAGATTGCTTCATTTGTATTTATGTGTATCTCACAGCGAGGAGTTTGGTATCGGCATCCACAAGGAATATATGGGACACAATCTGCATCTCCGCATTTGGGTAAAGGAAATATGGTCGTATTCATATGGTTTTGCTGCAGCGATCTTATAAAAAAAAAGAATTTGTTTCTACAACTAATTGCGATTGAGTCGCGCGTGCCTGGCGAAGCGCACAGAGAAGAATATAGCTCTCTGTCACTTACATACCTCACTACAGATGATATTGATCCTATTCTGGCACTAGTCATTAGTCTACGGCCGTGGTGGCCCGAGCTCCCTATTGCTTCTTTTGTAACTTGCCTTACCTCTAAACCAATACCTCCAACTCGAACCCGCGGTCTGCTCAAAATTCTACAAATTGACTTCCGAAGGACTTGAATCTCTCTGAATATACGTTAGGACATTTCCTCTCTGGTCTCATTACTACGCCATGCATAAAAGAGGGGGTCTCGCCAACCCACCTATTCCACCTCATAACAACCTCATGAAATGGTGGACTGGATACCGGGAATACAAAGATTGGGCCACCATACCGCCATTCAGCGACGACTTTGCCACGTTACCGGGATATTCTAGCAAATTCGAACCTGCCGACTACGAAATTCTGGCCGAAGGCGATCCGGCTTTCAAGGAAGTATGGCAAAAAGCTCGAGGTCGACTTGACTTCCAAGATCCATCCACAGTAATGGCCCTGAATAAAGCCATCTTGAAAGTCGATTTCAATCTAAAGCTCGAACTCCCCGACGACCGCCTATGCCCTCCCATACCCAACCGTTTCAACTATGTGGCCTGGATCCAACGTCTCATCGATGCCACTGGTCCAGATTATGACGATTTCGACAAATGGGACCCAAATCGGAGAGTCGTGGGTTTAGACATTGGTACTGGTGCCTCTGCCATCTACACCATGCTGTGTCTGCAGACGCGTCTGAAGTGGATCATGTGCGCAACCGACATCGACAAGAAGAGCTTCGACTCCGCCGTCCGCAACCTAGCAATCAACCGACTCACGACACAAGCCAAGATGATACAGACAATCGAATCTAACCCACTTATTCCACTACAGCATTTCGGTGAAGAGACTCTCGACTTCACCATGTGCAACCCGCCTTTCTTCAGCAGCACAGACGAGATGCACGCCTCCATGCGCGGAGACAACAAGGCCGCACCTCCCAGCTCCGTCTGCACCGGCGCCGAAGTAGAAATGGTGTGTCCCGGCGGCGATCTAGGTTTCGTGACGCGCATACTCGAAGAGAGTCTCGTCCTCCGCGAAAAAGTCGGCTGGTACACCAGCCTCCTCGGCAAACTCTCGAGCGCAAAAGCACTCATCGCCCTGCTCAAAAGCCACGGAATCAACAATTACGTGATTGGCGACATCAAAGTCAGTAAAACCAGCAGATGGATAGTAGGTTGGAGTTTCCGTGACCGCCGTCCGCCTAATTACGTCAATCGCGGATCATACAACACGGGTCTACACCCGCTCTCGACCGAATACAGCCTAACCATCCCGATGGAGCAATTCAACGGCAGTTTGACTGGGCTTATAGGCGACACGATGATGATGCTTGACTTGAAGAGCTGGAAGTGGGACAAGAACTCGGTGCCGGTGCGTGGGATAGGAGAGACGACGAAGAACGTGTGGAACCGCGCCTACAGGCGCCAGAAGGAGCGGGAATATGAGGCGCGAGGGACCGGCACCGCGGAGAAGAAACCTGACGCCGAGATGAAGCCTAAGGAAGAGGAGGAGAAGATAGTCCTGGTGTTCAAGATCCGCGTGTGGGAGGACGAAAGGCGCGTCACGGCGGATTGGCTGCGCGGCCTGGACCCGGTCATCTGGGAGAGCTTCTGCACCATGCTGCAGAAGCGGTGCGCTCTTCGTCATCACGTCCAGTGATAGGTTCATTATCTATCCTGGGCTACCGACTGTCTCCTCATTTGTACGATAGTTTCTGTAGTCTAACATGTCTGAATAAATATCTACAATCTGGCTTCTTCTTCTTCTTCTTCTTCTTCTTCTTCTTCTTCTTCTTCTTCTTCTTCTTCTTCTTCTTCTTCTTCTTCTTCT